>PTEX01000154.1:1182894-1415769 GCA_003342815.1 Eudromia elegans | reverse complement strand
TTTTTTTTTTTTTTTCCTAAATTGGAATGTAGGAGTAGTTAATACAAGCAAGATTTAAAAAGTCTGTCTCATGATGAATCTTGAAAAATGTCTTTAAGACTTGCTCACTACCCTATCGCCCATCTCTTACATGAACATTTTTATCCATGGAAAGTGCTCTCAGTCTATCCTGGTCATCTATTGCAATATATTAATACTTAACATTTAAAATTAAATACTGAACTGAAGAGGGAATCAAGGTGCCTCCTTTTTTTACCATGAATGTCCCAACCACTAAATTAGAATCACTTTCTTTTTTTACTTCTCAGACCCAGGTAGTCTGGATTCTCCTTCAGGATGTAAGAGAAATGATTTCGAAATCTCTCAGCCCAAACAGAAAACTAATTCTGCCTGAATACAGAAGCCACCCCACAATGGAAACCTGATCTTTACTGGTTTTGAGAATACACTTTCTTTCTGTCCTTTGCTTTTCTGACATAACATGAAAAAAACATTCCTTTTGAACAAAATCATTTGCCAAGGGAGAGGACGGAGGCAGAAAACAAGAATCAAACTCAGTTCAGCATAGCAAACCAACAAAACATACTTCAAGTCAGTAAAATCCATTTTTTATTTGAATTTTCTGCTTCAGCAGCCAAAACAGAGAAATGATTTTGTTGTTGCTGTTGTTGCTTTTAGTCACTGCAGCTTCTTGCCTCTGCATGTTTTGACACTTTGAAGGAAACCTCAAGGTGTGCCCACGGGCTGAGGAACAGTGACTCTTTCAGTGGGAAGGATTTTTCTTCTATGTTTTAGATGCTAAAGCGTATAGCAGGGAAGAACCACTCTGYAGTGCCTTGTTTCTTACACCAAAATATTCACTGCTACCACCAAAGAGTACTGGCCTTTTGATTTGATCCTGTGTGGAATTATGTTATGGTATTATTTATGATCAAGCTATGCCTGAGGCACTACCTTTAGCTCTCTCAAAATCTAAGGTGGTCAACTAAAATTTACACAACAGCAGCAGTTTAAAAGCAAGAGGATTGTTGTTTCTTATAGATTCTGCAATTTCAAGGATAAAATACTACTAAGTAAGGATGACRGTTTGTACCAGAGGAAGATTACACTTGCATTGTCCACTTCAACTCTTGGGTCTTTTCTTCTGCTCGGAAAAAGAAAAGCTATGGGATAGCATAGGTCACATCACAGAACAAAGAAACGTTCAGCATTTTTATCAACCACAGCCTCCATGTTCAAAATGGCTTTCCGTTCAAAGCCATTTTGTTCAGAATTATTCCATCATTGTCCCTGACTTCTTTAACATATCATCTTTCACTCCTCTAAATCCTTCCCTCCCTTCAGCTTTACTCTGTGATGCTTTCAATCCAAAGCTTGTAGGTCCTTATAGACCTACATATTTTTGAACATCAGACATCCCCCCAAAATATACACACTGATAACTTCCTCACAAGGGTCAGTACTTTCTCATTTTAAATCTTCATTGGGTATRTTTTCTCAAGCAATAAGAACTATATTTTGAATATTAGACAGTTCCTGTTATTTTCTGTACAGTTATGCAAGGTCTTGAAGGTTATCTCTCCTTCCTCCTAGCTTAAAGAATATGCTTCTGCAAGCAAACAGCCTTGGCTGGAAGTGTGAAACTGAAATAATTTCAGACTTTAAGAACTTYGGGTTTTTTATTATTATTTTTAGCCACTGCCTATCAAATCTGTATTCTCAACAAAGTGATGCCAGCCTGTCACAGTGGTGGCTAAATTTGTGTAACCAGAAAATTTAAATTCTATAAAATAATCTTTTACAAGATTTCTTTTTTCCTCAGGACAGACCATTTCTTTGGTTACTATGTACAAATAAAGAACTTCTTTAAGTTACGTGGTCATTTTGTACTTTCTTTTTATTTAAGCTTCGCTTAAGATTTTGATTTCCTGAAACATTTTATAACTCTAGTTGTTATTTTTATTTTCAAAATCGGGGGGTACACATKAATTGACTTTGACAGCATGTAATTRTGTGATGCAGATGCATGATCCAATTAGACCACAAGTAGCCAAAAAAYTAGATATTCTAGAATCACAGAATGCTTAAGGTTGGAAGGGACCTCTAGAGGTCATCTAGTCCAACCCYCCTGCACACGCAGGGTCCCCTAGAGCATGTGGCACAGGGTGGTGTCCAAGTGGGTTTTGAAGATCTCCAGAGAAGGAGACTCTACCACCTCTCTGGGCAGCCTGTTCCAGGGCTCTGTCACCCTCACTGTTAAGAAATTTTTCCTCAGGTTCCTGTGGAACTTCTGGTGCTTCAGTTTATGTCTGTTTCCTCTAGTCCTATCACTGGCCACCACTGAGAAGAGGCCAACCCCAAACTCCTCATTTCCTCTCTTAAGGTATTTATATGCCCTGATTAGATTTCCTCTCAGCCTTCTCTTCTTCAGGCKGAACAGGCTCAGAAGTGAGACGGGAATAGGTCTTTTCAAGTTCTTTACCTGGTCAGCATCAAATAGCTGAGCATATGTTGCTCAAAACACAACCCAAAGGATTCAAAATGGGATTGGTAATAAAATTTAGAGTCTAATTCTGAAAGATGCAAAGCCTCTRAACTGGAAATATATTTTACGTCTCTAGAAACCTGGGAAAATATTTGGAATATTCAATCCAGTCCAATACCCAGAACTTTTAAATTTATCAAAAGACAGAAGTGCCAAGTAGCTTAATTCTGACATAYGAGATAAATGTCAAGGTTTTCCAACTCTGTTGATTTATAATTCCTTGTATTATAGAAAGGATAAAAATGAAAAGCCTTTTAGGCAYGCACAACAAATAAAAATCTATTTAAGGGGGAGAGGTGAAAGGAAAACAATATAAAGAAATGGAGAATATGAAATATTAACACCTATAATTTTGAAAATACATTTTGCCACCTGCTATTCCATGTTATTTGCAATTAATCATATAGGCTCCGAATTTTCTTACTCCAACATTTGCCGTATAGTACATTTACAAAAAATGCAAGGTGTTAAATGAAACTATTACTGTTTCCATATGAAAATTACAATGGAGAAAAAACTATTTCACTGAGGTCTTCCCACACTCATGAAAATCAAGAACAATTATCTTTTCACAGTTCATTCCCCTTCCTTCCGTCTCTTCCTCCCTCCTGCTGTGGTGTATAAAAAGTCATTAATATTCTCTCCTACATGCCTTCTTCAGGAAGAAACTGAATTAAAGTCTCCCCAGATTCTCACCAATACGCTGTAAACGTATATGACTGTGCTGCTTACAAGGTGTTCTTATATACAAGCTCTATAACAGAGGGGTTGATGACAGTCGCCTGATACATGTTTCTTTCAACTATCAGTTATCAAGAGGACCTAAATAAATAGTAATTATTTCCCTCTCCTTTTTCCTATTCCACTATCTCTACRTGCAGCAATCATAAGCTGTGGAGAAGAGGTAAATGGCAAATTGTCCTCTGTTCTGTGCTAAAACATGGATGATTTTTGTAGCAGCAAAACTCATGGTTGTTCTTCTTTTACCCATGTCCTTCTCACACTGCTGTTATGAGTCTGCCAAAGTGCCAATATATCATCAGCACATTGATTTTCGTCATGTTTGTTGGGGCGTTGGCTTTTTTCCCCTTTGCTTTTTTCTTTCCCRGTTGCAAGGAAGTAGCAACTCATGCTGCTGCCCATCAAGATTCCATCTCCTGACTTGCTCAGAAATGTCAGATTTCTAGAAAAGCAAATCATATGACTCACTCCTGGCTTTGAGAGAGACATCATCCACCTGGAAAATAGGTCTGCACACATTTCAGGAAGCCTACTCTTGGCCATGCTAAAAGTAATTGTTTTGCACTGCCTCTGCAGCTTTACTGTGAAGTTCAGGAGTGTTTAGGAGAAGCTTCCAAGGCTCACTCACCCGTGACCTGGTACTTACCATACACAGCACCAGGAACACAAGCGTGTCACTGCAGCCGTTCAACCGCACGAGCTAGTGAACTGCTCCTGTAGGACCTGCTCTCCTTACCATGTGCATTCATTTAATCCAAAAGGCAGTGCCACCAAACACACAGTTGTCTGCATGGTCTGCAATCAGGTGTCCCCTGCGAGTGTCCGCTCTGTAAGGCAGACACTACCTGTCACTGGAGGAGGCAGCAGCCACAAAGCGTCTGACATCTTTGCTATTCCCAAGAAGAAAGCATAATTGTGGCCAGCACCTGCACACATTACATGGCAAAGTTCATGGCCCCAGGGTGTTTGCGATCTTATTTTTGCTGCCTCTGAAAAGACTTGCTGAAGTCTGCTGAGCCACGCTGCTGGAATGAGCTGATGAAATCATGGAAAGCAGCARTGTTACATTCAGATTGCTAGCAGAGTCAGTGCCTGCCTCCTGTTCTCCTGAAGTAACCTTTGCATTTGCTCTGTGATCGCTTTTAATGTGTTTAATCATGCCTGATGTCCCCACCCTTTTGGGGTCACAGCCAATCTGCCTCTACATCTCCCAGCTGATAAATGGCAGTTGTGCCATTCAGTAGTGTTAGATTCMAAAACTGATGTGTTTTAACAGTTACAAGTAGACATGGTGCCTCCTAATTTACATTTAGTAATAKATCACCAGTAGGGAACTTCTCTAGCTAGGTGCTGTGAAAATGAACCATTTTGGCAGAACTGGGAACAGACTACTCTTTTAAAATAAGCTTAACCTCTAGAAAATGGCTGGCAGCTGTTGAATTTGGAGAATTGATCTCAGGTGGTACTATACTTTTTGGAGATTTTCCTCTTCGGAGATTTTCCTCTTCCATCACAACATTGACATCCTCAAATCTATATGCTGTGCTTTAAGGGTCCTTGTCAGAGTTCATCTTAGGCTTATTCATATTCACCAATTACTGGGATTTATGTTGCAAAACTCTGAGATTAGCTATCCTACTTAGCAAGCTCCCAAAACCAAACTGTTTTTCCTTCTGAGGGAAGGCTTAGGAGAATACTGCCATGAACAGCCTGTACCGCTGTTCCCAGAACCACAAACACAGCTTGTGGCTTTGGGAACTGTGAGGCTGCCAGATCAAGCAGCAATATCACATTATCAGATGCAGTTCTTTCTTTCCTTGATGCTAAGACAATTAAGAATTCCCCATTCTCTTTCTCCTCATTCAAAAAGTATCCTCTYTAGAGACTGCTACTTTTACTTCTTTTGTTCTCTACCATACAAGACTGTAAGTAGGTACAAATTCAAATGGACAGACCTTTGGCTACACCCCAAGGCAGACTTCAGTGTGCTACACAACCAAGGATATCGGCACTGTGGATTCACATAATCAATGGGAATATGAAATAACATGTGGCAGAAGTAGAATTTTCTGATGGCAAAACAAAATTAAATAGTAAAGCCAAAAGAGGCAACATTTGCCAATTAGTTCAAGCATGCTACTGAAAATGTTGCTAAAACCAATACAAATTATGTGGCTTCAGTTTACCAGTATTTTCTGGGGAAAAGAAAAAAAAAATAGAAAAATCTGGACCAGCCATAGTGAAAAAAATTCTTGCAAAGTGCTGAATGGTGCTGAAYAAAAACTCAGAGAGTTGCTGGAGTGATCTTTAGAGTATACTTTGATAAAAGTAAAAGTTGCCTGAAAGATCTGTCTCCAATTATGATACTGTGTTTTTAACATTTAGGAGAAAACTCAGGAGCTAAGAGCTTGATGAACACAGCTGAGAGAGGAGTCACCTAATTTTAAACTTCATGCAAGAAATAATGTATATTGCAACTATTGGTATCCAGTCACGACAGCTAACTGAACTGCTAATAATAAATCCATTAAGTAAACTGAAATTAATAACAGACTCACATGTACATGTTTTTTTTWWAAAAAAAACTTCCACTTACAGATATAGTATCTTTCTGGAGTCATCCTGAGCTAATAATTCACTTCATACTGTGCAGTTGTAAACATCCTGGTGTGACAGGCAAAAAAAAATATTTTTGATTTATCATCTTATTTTATGCTCTTAGCATGAGTCGCTCGAAGGGGAGAGAGCATCAGGCTAAATATKAAATTATTCCACATAGCTATGACACATGCACATATACGCTATTTCATGTCAATTGAATTCTCCGGTCCCAGCATTGTAAGGCTGTCAACAGATATGACAGTTCTCATGACACAGAGAAACTCCTTCACTCCCATGAAATCTCTTTGCTGCTTTAGAGCAGATCTGGGTCTCAGGGGAGGGAATTCACTGTTACAGAATCTGCTTTTTGGAAAAGCCAGGGTTTCTTTGCAGGATGTCTAACATTTTGTGAAGTATCCAAAGTGGCTTCGGGTGATTTTAAGGAGCAGAAGCTTTTTCATTACTATCTCTAAACTAAAGAGAATGATATAATGTGGATCAAAGACTGAACCTTAATTTCTAAGCAGTAACTCTTTTTGGAGCTTTCTATCAGCCATTTCTGGGGAACAGAATATCTTACTGAAATAGTCATCATTCAAAGTCAAGACACTGGCTTCTCTATTAATACACATCAACAAAGCTCATGATATACTTTCTGTTGTCTCTGAACTAAAGGAGAATAAAAAGTCCCAAGGAGTAAATTTGCATTTTATTTACTTGCTTATTTGCCAGTGTCAAAGATACTCTATAAACAAGCAAACTAAGTTCTTACACTTTAAATTTTATTTTTCTGTGGAAATATGAAAGAAACAGTCATTTAGTTGCAACCTTATTCTCACAGAGTACTCCATCTGTATTTTACAGTTATGATTTACTAAACTGTGCATATCACATATTACAGGCGTATTTCCTTTTCCCATATTTTATCTGTCTTTTTCTAGCTCTGGCTTTATTTTTTCTACATTAATGCTGACTCCTTTCATAATGACAGCATCGAAAATTCAGTTTGAGTCTGTGAAGAAAAAATGCTGCCAAAAAAACAAAATGGAGTAGAAATTATTTCAAGGTATATTTTTAATACAAATTATTTTCTCTTTTTTGTGAGAATATACTTTTTTTACACACTAGGTCATGACTGTTTAATACCATGATAACTGACATCTTCTGCTAATAAAGCTTCTAGATCAAATGAACAATAAGCTCGTATAAGAATTCTACTAGAACTATACAGATCTTCCTCCTACTTCAGTTCTGCATTTATCTCTATTTCTTAATTTTATGTTCTTCCTGAAAAATAGTTAAGCAATATCCAGAATAAATAATTAACCAACAGTTATATTGTCTCAGTTCATGCTTTCCAGATTGTTTACATTGYCCATATGGTGAGAAGAAAGCCATTATTTAGTTTAAATGAATCCTGATATTATATGTTTTAATTTAAAATCTTTTTTTCTTTTTAAAAAAAAAGATAGAAATACCTAATGTAAGCAGGACAGTTCAGACTATTAACTCTGTTCACTAGATAGAGAAGTATGAAGGGGAGGATGGCAATGCAGTTAGATCATTAGCCAGAAACTGAATATTAATAMTTCCTGGGTGAACCCATCAATTTATGCAACTATGTGAAATATTTTTTTAGTCAGATATACACAGGTATTCTTCAGGCTACTGTCTACAATGTCTCCAGTAAGTGGCTACACAAACATCTGGAATCCAAAGATATGTTTCTTCTCTGACTTCACGAAACTTGGATTCCTGTTTGCACCACAGCAGTTTCAAAACCAGGACAGTTCTCTACAYCAGAACAGTGCGTTACCATATTGTTTGACAGCTTCATGGTTAAGACTCTTTCTAGGGAGGTCCAGTTTTCAGTTCATTCATATTGAGGGGAATCCTATACCCCTTGACTCCATATTCAATTGAAATGCAGGTACTCCACAGAGGAGAATGCATGCCTCCTAGCCTGTATGTTTAAAGAAAGTGGCTAATACAACCATACTTTGTCTAAAGTTAAGCATGGAGTAGGATACATAAAGACTTGGGCAGAGAAATGAAGGTTTTCAAGATGCAAAACATTTGAGTTTCAAATATCTACAARTCTTGTTAATCTCAATAAGAGGGCTGCTACTGAAGGGAAAAGTGGGACCTTATGCCTACTCACTGCCAAATATGTACTCACCAAAGGAGCTTTTGAGAACCTGAGTTTTGGATTTAGGTGCTTAAGCCCATCCTGGCTTCCACTTTGGGCTTTTTAATTCCTTTGTGGATCTTGGCCTGAAACTCCCTGAGCCTTGATTTAATTTAGAGTAATTTTAATGGTACAATTACCTGGAGAGATCTACCAYGGAAAAGTTACTACTGCTTTTGATCACCATGTTGTCTGCCCTGAGTCATGCCAAGAGTCATTAGTGCCAGCAATACTGTATCAGCCATCACTAGGAATGCTTCCTCACAATTATTAATGGTTGCAAGACGTAGGGCAAAAGGCTAGTATAGGCACATCTCTGTTTGTTCAGGCTGATTATTTGTGTGATGTAAGGAAGCTATGAAATGGATTTATGCAATAAATTAAAGGTGTTAAGCAAAGTGTTTTCCCAGTTACTAATATTTTCTCCAATTTTGCTTGATTTCTTCCACCATCAATCTGTTTCAGCTTTGCCACTGTGTTAGTTCTGCACAATTAGTCATACAGCAAAGTGAATCAGCATGAAATAATTCATATCTATCTTAACTTCACTAGATTACATTTAATCATTCAATATTTGATTTGTCTTGATTCCTAGATTCTTGGTGTATGATTCTGATTTTGCACAGGGTTACGCTCTAAATTTTTGAAACTTTGTGCTAGCTGTTGAGACATCCTAACTTGAACTTTCTTTGCTCCAGCTGCCAGATGTGGTTAGTAAATTTGAACTAGAGCCCAGAAAGTTAAAAAAAAAAAAAAGGCCAAAACGGATCTGAAAAAGGAATCTACTGCAGTGCCAAGATCCACCCCCACTTTTCATGTGTAGAAGCAACTCTGAAGACTTTATGCAAACAAATGCTCCATCCACAGGCACAAAGCTGTAAAAAAATGACCTAAGAATAAGTGCCAAAAGGAAACCTGAGGGATCCAGCTTAGTAGTACAATTTGTACTTACTAGTCACCTCTGTACACACACATTTGAGTTTTGTGTTCTAGACCTGGGAAGCCCTTCAAGAAGCCCAACATGAATTACATATGGAAGAGTAAGCAGGTATACTAATCAGAAGGGTAAAAAGTCCTAAATAAAATGCATAAATATATTCAGGAATAGACTATATCATAACAATAATAATGTCATGCTATTCTCCTTCTCCTTTGTGACAAAAAAAACCTCTTACCTAATCCAAGTCAGTCAATATCTGCCTCTACCGAAGCAGATCATATTTTCGAATATTTTTAATGTCTTGTAACTTTGTAATTTGTGAAAATAAGAAACTTACGAAATTCTGCTTCAAATACTGATATTGKCTTCCTTCACTCCGTCCCCAATATTGTTGGCCTATAGTGTTAAATCACATTGTAAACTCTTTGCTTGTATAGTTATCTTCAGTATGTAGAATCATGATGAGACCAGATTCCTGCTCTTTCAATGCACATGAGGCACTAAGTATCTCAAACTCCTCTGAAATTAATCCAGAATCAAACAAAAACTCAATTTATCAGTTTAATGTTAATCTCACTGATTCCAGAAGTAGAGGGAAATGAGTCTCCTTCTCTGGAGATCTTCAAAACCCGCCTGGATGTGATCCTGTGCCACATGCTCTAGGAGACCCTGCATGTGCAGGGGAGTTAGACTAGATGGACCTCTCTAGAGGTCCCTTCCAACCTTAGCCCTTCTATGATTCTGTGATACCCCTCCTGCAAAAGTGAAAACAAATACCACATATTAGATATTAGAATTTCTTTCTCTTGTCAACAGGTTTTTTTTTGAGGTATAGAATCAGATAAGTTTATTAGAAAGGCATTTGAGATATATATGTTTGCTTTTCTTGGCACTGAACTCTGTCAGCCCCACCTAATGTCACTTAAGCCAGGAAGAAAAAACTAAACTTACTGTGTAAATATTGTTGCCTTTTTGCCAGGTTGTACCTGTTTGGGGAGTTTGTAAAAGGSTAATTTATTTTTCAAATAGAAATTATTGACATGCAGAGCAAGGCTATTTCTTAGGTTTATAGAGGCATATGTGCTATGTATCTACGGATGCACACATGAAAACATACTTTGAGTACTGAATGCATATTGATATAGAAGGAAAGACAGAAAAGAGAATATCTACATTGTCAAAAATTCAAATGACCTTCAAAAATAATCTGTTTTCTCTTGAAAAAAGTTCTGAGAGATGTGTGGCAGAGATGTACCTTGTAAAGATTATAGCACAGCCATTACTGAAAACACAACAGTTATACTCATTATGAATGAAAACACACAAATMTTTTCTTCAACTTCAATGACTAGAGAAGAGCAGAATAGAAAATATATATGGTAGTACTTCCACATTGTACTTTTCCACTTTCAGTGGTGGTAACCTTGTGTCTAATAGCTCTTTATATATTTTTTTCCCATTAACTTTGCTTAATCTTTTTTTTAAAAAAAAAAACAAAAAAAACCAAAAAAACAAACAAAACTCATTAAATCATTGCTAGAACCTATGGCAAAGAGTTCCACAGTCTGACTGCATTATGCATGTCCCACCACCATTATCATCTGTGTTTTAAATATCCAAATAATCCTTCCCAGTCAGGCAGTAGTGCTCTGAAAGGATACTGGATGACAAATTAGTAGAGACACCTAATGAGCAGAGTTCAGACATGTGCTGTGCTCAATACTTCAACTTACAGGGTCTAAGCAACCCATTGGGCAAGTTTCCTCTCTAGGTCCKTAATCCAGCTCTCTCCATGAACAGTAGAGAAGGCCTAAACATCTTGCTTAAGTTATTTGGATCAACCAGATGGGACCAGGTGCTTCATTTCTATGCATTGCATCACTTTTCTGGAGGTGGTTAAAGAGCCATTTTGTATTTTGGTCATTAAACACAGATTTACACATATGATAGGAGATATATATGTACATACATATAATGATGCCAATTGGCATCATGAGCCTGAGAAAAAGTTCTGTTGATGTGGACTTCTTTCATTTCAGTGCTGGATTATGAATATCTTCAGATCACCAGAACACTTTAATTAAACTCCGTTGAAGGCATCTGCTGCAATACTGTAAATTGTCTTATAGATTTTGCTGCCTCAGCTGCTTAGAAATGGATTACGTAGGTCTTCACAACTAGGCTGTGGTTCACAAGCCAAGCCAAAATTTTCCTCCAGAACTGTGAGGGATGATTTTTTTTCTCTCTCTTTTTCTTGTATATCTATTAAAAGTTTGTATAACACACACTTCAATAACTCGTAAGAGCTCCAAAATATAATGCAAAAGAAAGGGCAATAACTAGAAGACATTAGAACTTATGACCTATTTGCAGAGGATAGTGATCTGAGACATCCAGGGATACATGGAGATAGAAAAATTGAACAATCATGCCTAATTCTCTTCAAATTTGCAGGAATATCCAGAGTCACTCAACTGTTCTGTTCTTGAATGCTTCACAGATCTTTAACAAAATATTTTTCTGCATTAATCTTCATATTCTTATATAAGGTTTTTAACTTCTTGGTTTTCAAGATTTTTTTCACTCATCATTAGTCCTTACCACCACAAATCAGTCATTACACCAAAATTGGTCCTTATCCCCTCAAAAATAATGTTGTAATTCAGTAATGCTACATATCCTGGAATAATACGAATAGCAGTAATATTTGCCCCTAATTGACAAGACATTTCACTAAAATCAGAAAATTTCATTTAATAGTGTAATTGTAAGGTATTTTCAATCATTATTTCCAGAACCAAAATTCATGCATACAAGAAAGGTCTGGATCTATGAAAGTATGCCTGTATCTCAGTGCTTATATATACATACATACATTATATGTATATATATGTTTCATTTATATAGCCCCAGGTTTAACTCCACTAACAGCAGTGCATTATAGCTAACAGTGCCTAGCTTATTACAAGATTGTTCCATTCATTCACTGTAGCCTTTTMTAACTATACTCAAAGGCAAAAAATAGGAAACAGTGAAAAAGGGTATTCCTTGTGTCTCCGCCTCTGTTTTTCACTTTGTGCCTAGCCTAAAGTATTTTCAGTGTTGACCTGCACAAGGGGAAAGCTGCAAGCATTTAAGTCCTAAAGTAGYATACATTTAGATAGGAGAATTACTCTCTCAGGAGAAAGAGATATAGATTTGAACATTCCCTTCTAGAGGAAATGAGCAGCCAGAGACTATGCACATATTCTAACTGTGCAACCCAGCATGGTCGCAGCAGGTAGGAGCAGTCCAGAGAYGTAGAGGTTTTACCCGAATGGGTTTATGTACTTACGGGACACCAGAAGGTTCAGCTTTACAGAGATTAACATGCTAAGGCAGTGAGACAATTTTCCTGGTAAARACATAAACCCTCCAAGGCTACAGCAGCTAAGCAGGGCTTGAAAATTTCCTGAAGTCCCTGAAGTCCTGAAGTCCTGAAGCGGTAGCTCTGAGCTACCTGGCCAAAGTGCACGGGAGACTTGCAGTGCRGGGAGGAAGACCGTGCATATGTCTGTTTTAATCAATGAAAGGGCACAAGAATTAGGAATCTTCTCTAATCGTCTTCTGCTAATGCTGCATTTTGAAAGCTGAATATCAAAGTGACAGTTTTAATATGCTAGATAATGTATTTAATCCATATAAACATCACTAACAATGTGCTTACCTGTGCGTATGAGTTTATCTTCCCCGAGGCAATCACTGCTACATAACAAGGTGTTGAACTATTCCTTACTTAATCCCAGCATTGAAACAAATGCTGTTAAATTTAAATGGAATATCTCTGCATTAAAGGAAATTTTATTTTACTGCCTTTATGTACTTTACTTCCACCCTCAACTGTGTCTTAATTTTCTATTATAATTTTGGTCATTAACCTTGCAAAGTACTCTATATTTTCAGATTTAATACTACACATCATCTTCAAAAGCTTAGATTTATGAAAAGATTTTTGAAATGTTAAACAATTATATCATGTAGTTTACTCCCAAAGAAGTATTCTCTGGTTAGCTTGTTCAGACCCATCTGGATTTCTCAATGCTGCGGTGTAACACTAACCAAAGCAGGAGTTGGGAGTGCAAAATATCTACCAATACCAAATTAGAAAATGAAACAAAATTAATATACTGAAATATGTAGAGTTAACTGTCATAAAAGTTACATTGGTATCACAGAAAAAATATCCATTACAAGTTGTTATAGTCTTTGTAAAGCCTTTTCACACGGTTGTCTGAGCGGGAAAAAAAAAAAAAAATGATAAAAGTGACACAATTTCTTAGATTGTGCTACTGACTCTGTTTATCCTCGCCCATGTATTTTCCCTTATATTTTCTTTCACAAAAATCTATAATTTTAAAAATAAAAGCAAAAGATCACTGTAAATTTGAAGAAAAATATTTGTGTGCTGCAAGAACTCCAGTGCCTAAAAAAATCAAATATTTTTGGAAATCATTTTATTTACCTCAGTTAGTAGACAAGTACCACCTTAATCTTGTCATATCATTCTTTATATGAATATACATATATGAGATGAAATGCCTCAAGATGGAATAAATCCAATAAGATTCCTCTTTTTTTTTTTCTTCTTTTTTTCTTTAGTTTGYATCGGGAATATAGCTATAAATGAGAGAATGTGCAAATGCTAAAACCACCGCATCAGTTATTTTTCTGATGGTAGATGCCCGACTACTTCCCTAGAAAACCTATTTACCRTCCACATTTGTGATATGTTTTGGCAGAGTTTTCAATAAAATGTTTTGGAGGTGTTTGTTTAAGGTTATAAATAGAAAGAAAGGTTACAAATATAACTTCTAGTCATACAAGCAGATCTTTCATTTCTACTTCAGAATATCTTACAGTTTGATTAGCCAGGATATCTGACCACTTCCACTGCAGCAAGAGGCACTGTTCWTTTTTATTGTCATTATTCCCTACAGTCTTAATTCAAAATTAACACCAGAAATATCACCTCTAAACATTTATGATTGATGACCTGTGTAGAGTTTTCTCAGTCTTGCTCTTTTTTTTTCTGGGAATTTAGTGACAAAACATCCTGCCCCTAGTTAAAACAAAAAAAAAGTTCCTCTCTGAGAACTTACACTCCACCTTCATTATATGCTCTGCCAAGCAATTGCTTTTGGGTCACCCACATGCCAGGAGCATGAGTATTTTAGCCACAGCTCTCCCTTACCCACAGCAGGGATGAGAAGACAACCATGACAAGCATCATCTCTAGTAAATGCACCACTCATTCTTTTGCTTCCCCTTTTTTATATCTTTTCATTGAATTTTGGTTCACTTTTCCATATTATTTGTGGACATCATCACATGCATCATGGCCAGATAGCACATTACAAATCTAGGTTTTTGTGCACAGGACAATTGTGAAAGTTTCATGACTTCTCTAAATCTTACATATAACAATTATGTTGCAGAAGAAAACACTTTGTGCCCATCATGGCCAGAAAAACTCTTTAAGTATACATTTCTCTTTACTGAAAGACCTTCTGAAGTCTTACTGACTTCAGTAATATTATGCTGAAACTGATGTACCCAGATAGAGATTGCGTATCAACAGAACAAGGAAGGAATTGAAAATGTCTCTTGAAAGAAAATGATCTCCGATAGACTGTATAGAAAATTGAAGGGGTAATAAGGAGGACTCCTCAAAAGGCTCATTGCTAACTCATTGCTTTTTGAATTTAAATTAAACTTTTCCCTGTATTTTTTTTCACTTTAGCCTCTTATTTTGTAAAAACTTAAAATCATCAAAAACATATTCCATTATTCCATCTCTCTTCAGCTGAGCATTAGTCAAAGAAAACAAAGGTAATATTTATCAAATAAAGATATATAAAAATCTGGCATTTCAACAAATATCATAAAGGATGTTTGCTTTAAGATATTTGCAAGTTTGAGCTCTGTGGCTATAACTCCTCAGAGATCTGGGGACAACTCTCAGTTGCACAGAACTCCTGCAGTTCTGGAAAACATGAGATACTTTATTAGTTGTCTGCTCTGATTTTAATTGATTGCACTAGCCTTTTAAAGAAGGCTTTTACAATTTCAGGCAACTAACAAATTTCTTTCCAAAAGTATAGACACCTGCATTGCTCAAGCTGGTAATCAAATGAATAGAATAGACAGTCCTCTATGTAGCATGTTGCCAAATTTGCAGGCCTGGCAGGGGTTCGCATATTTTTGTTTTGCTTTTATTGCTAGCTGCCATATTGCTACAGTGTTTAAAGGCAGTGCCAAATACTGAGTTTTAAACCTTCTCCTATGATTACATCAACTAAAGAGAGGGCAGGGCAACACTGAATCCTTCCTTATTCATTTAGAGCCTGGCTCTAACTTTGTGAAGCTCAAAACCTCGCAGAACTGCCTTCCAGCGTGGCCCATACTGCCCTGTGGGGCYCATGTTCTCATTTGTGCAGCAGCCTAAAATTTGTGGTCATTATTGTCCTTCTTAAGCTACTAAACCAAGAATTTGCATTCTCATATACTACAACAGCATTGACATCCCTTTCTATTCCATTCTGTCAATATTACTAACTTAAATTACCCATTTCTTACATTTTCTAATAAAACATCTTTTTTCCATCTTGCCTGCTGTGCTTTAAAAGATCTTTATACCAAGGCCTGCAAAGGTCTTCAGTGGGCTTCCTCCAAATCCCTCTTGGCATCTTGACCTTCTTGTAGTCTTCTTTGAAATATTCTACTATATTATTTTATTGTCCACAAACATAATATTTTTTTGTTCGTCTCAGATGGTTGTCGTGGATGATATTTCTGCCACTGACCTAAAATGGTCTGATACRATATTCTGCAGTAAAAGTGCCTTTTGGCAAATCTCTGAACCTGCCGTGTATTCAGTCTCTTGCCCTCTAAGGCAGTTTGACATCTTTGGCAGTCAGTATATCTCTCTTGAATTATCTTGTATACATAGTTAGGTACAGTATCTAAAATAAAGCACAGCTGCAGAAACGAGTTGTTTTGTGTGGTAATTGCTGCAGCAACATAACAGAAAATTCACTTTATGAAAAACTCTGAGACAGGGGAAATTGGTTCATAATTGCGGAGCATTTAGGTTTCTTGTTAAGGAAGGTTTGGAAACATCATATGAGGAAAGTGATCTGAAACTTGCCTTTTAACTATCCCACATCAAGTTAGACATTCGAGGCATTTGTCTAGCTCTGTTCTCCACATTCTCAGTAAAAGCCTGGAAAATGAACTGGACTAAATCTTAAAGTACACATGGTGTGCATCTGAACCCCCTCCTAAATTCATTGCTTGATTCACTGAATTATCTAGTGTTAGCTCATGTATTATAAAGCAACAACAACAGATATGAGGCATGGGCTGGTTTGGTTTTGTTGTTTTGGTTTTTTTTTTAAATTGATTAAAACAACACTATCGTGCTCTGATGACACTGTGCTTCATGTGTAGCACTGGAGCACAAGCCATGAGCCATGTCAAAGAACAAACAAACATAAGTAAAATGATGAAAGAGAAGAGGAAGCACCACAGCATTGAAAGGAAAGCAAAAAGACATTTTTTTTCCTAATTAAAATGTATATCAGAAAACAGTAAACTGAAATCATATTCTGCAAGCAAACAATGTACAAACACTAGATGTACTCTGCATTGCACTGTTAGCAGAAGGGATGAAAAGTTTAATCTGCAAATTATCAGGTAAGATGCTCTAAAACAAGATTTAGATTTACCAATATTTTTAAATTTGAGTGGGAAGTGCAGATTAACTATATAAAATTACTCATCTCTCAGAGCACCCAAAGCAAATGTACTTGCTTGTAAAAGATGCAACTGTTCATAAAAAGCTTTTTCCTTTGGGCAACATTTATGTTTCCTGCAGCTGGTCATATCGCAAAAGTCGTATGTGGACTGTGCTGAAATGAAGTTCTTGGAAGTAGCTGTGATGGGCTGGCAGCAAAAGCAGCGCAGTGCAAAGCAGTGCACGGGGCACGCACATCGTGCACACCAAGGGATCTCTGCAGTATCACAGAGCTCTATTTCTACCACGTCTTGCTCTGTCTGCATGATTGGCATATGCTGTTCTTCAAGCTAAAAACAGCATCTCTGCTTTCAAATATGTTGCCAAGATTTGGGGTAACAACTGAACCCTTTTTTTGCTTTCTTGCACAACTATATGTGTGTATGTATATATAATCAACTCTTTCTGTTAGAGAACAGCTAGAAACCTTATCTAAAATTATTAAACTGACACTTTCATCCTACGACATACAGGACTATATTCACTCAAGTTGTTCTTTAGAGCTCAGACTTAAAAGATTTGTTGTATGTAAAGAGCATGGGCATTCAAAGCTTAAAGCATTACAGCATCTCTGAAGAGTATGRGTCATGATTAATATTCATACAGAGTTATCAATTAATATTCATACAGAACGATACAGAATATCRTTCAGACCACAGCCACTTGAAAGGAGGCAGAATGTTGACAGCTCATTTCCTTTGCACAGCGCTTTGAAATAAAAAAATATATATATAAACACACAACGAGTATCAAGCCGTTACCATCTGACCATCATGACCCAGTCATGGGTCATGGCAGGCACAGTTGCTAGCAGGCTCTGTATTCGGGTGAAGCACTTCACTGTGGGGCTATTCCAGAGCCCTGTGTGGTAACCCCAGTCCCATGATGTGCCTATGACCAGGTGCTCAGCAAATTAGGGAAGCCGGCTCGGCGGGTTGGGAAAGAGCTCACTGGGCTCGTGGAAGCAATTCCACAGCGGCAAAGCAGCCTGGAGCCCTCCCRGACACACAGGTACCGTGATCCGGGAGCCCACTAAGCCCAGGGGCCAGCCYGGCTGCTTTTCTGGAGTACTGTGAATCACGATCTTTAGGAAGAAGGAATGGCTGCTTTCCAGTTTAGCAGCTGGAGTATATTAGTTCACATTTTTAAGGACAAAGGTTATAATAACAAAATCTTGTGTTACTCAATTTTCTCAATTAGGTAATGTAGTTACCCTAATGGTTCTGTAGCAGGCTGCTGGTATTAGAAAAATGTAATTTGCTCTTTCTAGGTAATAKTAAAGCAGGGAATTCCACGTATGACGGCAGAAAGAAAAAATGAGACAGAGGAAAACAAAACACACAGCTGGGAGAACAGAAGAAGCAAAAAAAAAAAAGGCATAGATAGCAGTTGGGAAACAAATGCACAATGGCAACAAACACTAGTGACAGCGGCAAAGCCTGAGTTAGAGTATTTCAGGGCACTGAAAGCACAGTCAAAAAGTTTAAAGCTGACGGACGGGGCAGGAGCAGACACTAGACCCGCGTGCACACACGGGCATTCGCGGCTGCGGCAGAGCCACCCGCACGGGGACACGGCCGCTCCATCCGCGCCGTGTCCGCAGCCCGGCACAGGCACGACCTCCGCCTCCTCCTCTTCCTCCTCCTGGGGCTGCTCCAGGTCACACGGCGGAGGAGCGGGGAGGGGGAATGAGCCTGGGCAGCAGCTACAGCGGGAGGAGGAGGAGGGAACGARGGAGGGAGGGAGAAGGGGAGGGAGCGGAGCAGCGCGGCAGGAAACCCGAGCGCAGGTGACACGGCGCGAGGTTGCTGCGCGGCGGCCGGACCGGGACCGGGGCCGGGACCGGGACCGGTGCCGGGCCATGCACGTCAATGGCAAAGTGGCGCTGGTCACCGGGGCGGCGCAGGGCATCGGCCGCGCCTTCGTGCAGGCGCTGCTGGACAAGGGCGCCAAGGTAAAGGCCCCCTCTCCCCTTCCCCTGCGCGGCGGCGGCGGCGGGGGGCGCGGGCGGCTGCCGGGGGCCGCTCCGCACCGCTCAGCGCCGCCCCGCGCAGGTCGCGCTCCTGGACCGCAACCGCGAGGCCGGGCGCGACAGCAAGGCGGCCCTGGACGCGCTCTTCGAGGCGCAGCGCACCCTCTTCATCCAGTGCGACGTGACCGAGCCCGAGCAGCTCAAAGGTAAGCGCGGAACCGCCCCGGAGGGTCGCAGACCTCGCAGTGAGGGGCGCTGCGCCCCGAACTCGCCCTCCGCTCCCACCAGCAAAGGGTTTCCCGCAGCCCCATCGAGCACTGAGCTCTCCCGAGCGGGAAGAGGCACCCGGGAGCGCGCGGAAGCATCTCGAGGGCAGGCAGCGTGTGCCAGCCCAGGGTACCCTCCCTGCGCCTCCCTCACGGCCAGCGCCAAGGGAGAGGAAACCCCCTGGGAACTGGGGTGAGCGGSATGGGCAGGGAGGGCTCAGGGCGAGGGAGAGCGCAACCCGAAGTGGAGAAGGAGCAAGATTCAGAGGATGCTGCCTACACTGCCCTGCGCCTGTGCTGGGTTTCCTTACACGTTTGTAATCAGCATTTATAAGCCTGGGGAGGTGGAGGGGACTGCTGTTTCCCTCTGCTATTTCTTCTAGCTGTCAGTTGCAAGGCACTGCTTAAGAAACCTACATTAGTTTCACTCCCGGTCTTCTAAGTGCTTAGTGGACGCGTTGAGTCCTGTCCTTCTTTGTCAGGTTCAAGCTTTGTGCGCACATGAAGTTCCTCTCAYTTTACTGTAGCTCTTCCCAAGGAAACACGCTGCAGTTCTGGTTACAGGTGTACATGGGAACCTAACACCCAGGGCTAGAAGACCCACAACTCTCCCAGCTCTTGCCTTCCTGCCTGTGCTTCTTTTATGGTGCCCCTTTCACATATTCCCCACCCTGGCCCCCAAGTTTCCTATATAGACCTGCTTCTGGAAGATCACTGTACATTTAGTTTTTGCTTTCCATGAAGATTAAGGGGTCTCACTCATGATTGGTATTTATGCCTACCTTCTGCTGGTTTCCTTAACTCTCCTTCCAAAGGGAACCTCTTCTTCATTTTAATGGTCAGCATTATATACTATTGCCTGGTCTCAGTTGCAGCATCGTGAGCACTTAKTAACTACGGTGCAATCTAAACAAAATTTATTCTGCTTTCAAAAGATGAACAAGTCAGTTTGCACTGACGTGCTGGTGGCAGTGTTGATTAAGAAACTAGGATTAAGGAATTAAGATTTTTCAGTGTGTGGACAGGTAACAGATGGGATTCCCTATAATCGCATAACCTATTGTCAGAAATATACCAAATCATCCTCTACTTCAACACAAATATGCAAGCAGTTGAAAAGGATTTAGCTAATGTTCACAATATGTAAGCAARAAAACTGCAATTTCTCAAGACTACCCATAAACTTAATAAATAGTTAAAACTGAGCATTTGTCAAAGGTAGTATTGCCAGTGGGGTGTTTGCAGTAAAAGATTTTGAATGACAGGCTTTAAGAATAAGGCTAATGAAAGACATTATTTGRGAAGGTTAAAAGAGAATCAAAGAGCCACTTTCCAAAATTAGGATGGAGAATCCAAAGAGCAATTTTTGTACCCATTAAAACTAAGCTAAATTAATTAGTTCTGCACCTAGTAAAGTCAGAGGCTTTCACTTGCCATTGCTGGTACAGGATTAGAAAGATGAGAAAAAGTGATTCAAAAGTACAGTTCAAGAACCAGGGAATAAACAAATGTAACAAAAAACAGGAAAGGCAGAAAGCTTATACGAGAGGTTTCARAAATATTAAAGCTATTCTAGCAGAGAATAACAACATTAGAAAATCTGTAAAACAGACAGCTGGATAAAGAAAACCTTTTCCATCAGCTCCGTAGCTCTTGCTCTGGTGCCAGGATGATGACTGAATGGACTTAGAGCATTCAGTCACAGCAAAAGCTGCAAGAGGACTGACCATCTGGTGCAAGAATAAACTTTAGTTTGTTGCCCCTGCACAAAGGAAGATTTCTCAAAACTGCTGCTGTATTTGTCATTAATACTAATTGCCAAAGATCAAAGAGCAGAGGATTCAGGTTCCTGGGACCACCTTTTAGTAAAGGGGTTTTATTAACGCTTCTCATGTAAAGTATACATCTGTTATACCTGAAATATCCTAGATCTTTAAACAGTCACCAAATTATGTATTTTAAAACAATATTTGTGTGCATATGTTTGTCCATTTGGTTCTTGGCATGCTTAATACTAAACAGGGATGATGAACTGCATTTGGAAGGAAGAACATACAAGTGAGATATATAAATACATAATAGACATGGATATAAACACACACACACACACACGGATCAGGTAATGTTAGCAGTCCTGGGAAAACTGCCTCGTTTGGCCATCTGGATGTCATCTTCCCCAACTCCCTACTCTAAGAAAGGCCAAGTTAGAAGAGTTTGTGCATCCCTAAGACATCATCGTGTTTTTCCATACTTATCTTTTGTCTTGCTTCAACCTTTGTCATGTGGGACAACACGGGATCATATGATTTTTGAAATATATTGAAAGAGTGGTCATTTTTTTTTCTCTCAACAGATATTTGAATTTGAGAAACACATTATTAAGTTACCTTTGTGAAGGATGCATAATAATTTATCCATGAATGGATAAAATGAATCAAGAAGTATGACAAATTATTTGTAGTTAAAAGATCCATTAGTTACATTCTTGATTAAGAATTACATTCTTAAAATGTAATTCAGCAAAGAAAATCATTCTGAATATGTAAACATTTTATTTTAGATTTAAAATAGATGAGACCAAATCTGGAATTTACTGAATGTATCAAATTAGAAGAAGCAAAAGCTGTAAATGCTTGATTTTTATAGTGAGAGTGCCAAGCATTCTCTCTAATACGAATGTATTAGATACTATGTATGGACACTAAGAGCATTCATAACAGGATTATCAGGCACTATAAAAATGAATGAAAAGATTACTATGGTATCTTAATCTCTTCAGTTTTCCTGAATATATTTAATATTGGTGAATGGCTAACAAAGAATATAGTTATATCTTGCTTTTAACAGCTAAGAAATTAGCTCTGATGGTTTTGTAGATTAACAAACATGCCTTGCATTTATTTTTAATAAGTGCTAAAGAATTTCATCCTTGAATTTTTCTATAGGTGCTTTTGAAAAAGTAATTGAACATTTTGGAAGGCTGGATATAGTGGTTAATAATGCTGGAGTGAATAATGAAAAGGACTGGGAAAGCACTATACAAATTAACTTGGTAAGCATTATCTGTTTTCAAATGTTCATATTTCAGTAATTAATGCCAGAATACACTTAAGTCAGGAGGCCATGGATTATACAGATTGAGTATAGGACAGAAATTTAATTATTAGATGATTAAGTACAGCTATTTTAAAACATAACTGCATGACTGCATATGTACTAACCACTAGAGGTGTGTGTGGTGAGTCTTTTAAGTTGTCTATCCAAGTCAACAGCACTGTGAAAAGGTGCTCAGGCTACAGAGCACAATTAAATTCACGTAGATACAATACTTTGGTCCCCAGAGCTGTAAAGCTGCATTTGCGTGAGCCCAGTATGCATCTTTAATACAAAAGTTTTGTAATATTTTAACTACTTCTGAGATTCAGCTGGCTTGTACTAGGGAAATATGTTGCCCACTGTTGATATTACAAGAAAGATTGTTCAACCAAAAGCTCCATATTTTCCTCACTAATGAAGTAAGCATAAGATCGGAGTTTTTAATGTAGGCCGTTTCAGCAACATCAGTGACTGAAAGACAACTCTTAAGAACGCTTACTAAAACCCAGTACTTGCAAAGAGTCCATAACATTTATTTAGAAATAGACTGTTATCAGTTGTTTAATGTCATCTGGCCATCACTGCAGTGAAGTCTCATTCTTTTCATTGTGAAAGAACATAAGACCTCAGTATCTGGTTTTCATTTAAAAGTTTTTCTCTTCAGCCTGCTTGGCTGGGAGATCCAAATGAAAGGCATTCCGAAGAAAAAACCTACTATTTAGCTGATAAATCTCTAACTAGCTTATATTCTACCACATATGAAATTCTAATGGAAGGGTTAGGGTTCAGCAAATTGTTCCTATGACCATATTTACTAAACATTATAATCTAGATGTGCAAAGAAAAGTTTGGAAGAGAGCAAAGTGGAGCTTGATTCCAGTCAGTCATTTGGAATTTGTTAGCCCAACAACAGACTCAGTATAAGAAAATTAAAAGTTATATTTGTGTCAAAAGTTTTATGCACAAAGGTACCTGAATAGGGGCCACACTGGGAGAGGTTAAAGGGAAGCCTGACGAAACAGGAGAATTAGAATTTTCTCCCAAGACAAGTAGTAAATTCTACTTGTCTACTTTAGAAAAAATTCTAAATTCCTTTAGAATGAAAAGGGAATCACTGCTCACTCAKGTGCTTTCTCCCTTGATGACACATTAAACATTTCATTTCTTCATCAATTACCACAATTGACAGAATATCAGCAATAGAAATGCATCTATAGGCTAGCTTGGCTATCAACAGGAACTATATGGATCCTGAAACAAGATTTCCAAAGAACATTTTCTGAATTTAAAATAGAAACTAACTTAAATATTTCTGTAACTTGCATTTCAACAATACCGTTCATTCAAATTTGAAATGTACCGTCAACTGCATTGAAATCTAAGCCTATAGAAACAAAGTGCTTTGCAGTGAAAGTCTTAGAGTCGTAATGTGTCCATGAAACCAAACAACAGAAAAACAGAACAAGCAACACAAGCGTTATGTGAGACAAGCTATAGAAAAATAATCAGAAAATATTGTTTATATATATAACTGTAGATATATATGAGAATAGTTATTATAGATTTAATATCCAACTATCCAAGGTCTAGTGGCTCTTGGAAGGGACTGAACTGAGATCACAGAGTAAGAGTCCATAGTAAGATGAATACAGATGTTCACCTTCCCTTGCCTTTCCTTTACATGCTCTAAGATATAACTATGCATATTTGTTCCTCTGTATTTTGTTTCTTAAATATGTTGGCCAATTAAGCGTTAAGATGTTTTACTTTGTAAACTGACAGAAGTAGGACACCATGCAATTCATGTAATAAATATGTATTGGCACAAATAACTTGAATTTGAAAGACTTTGGGTTCCTTATGATTTTTTCATCATGATTTCTGTGCCTGAAGTTAATTTAAAATGCAAGTTATTGTAATGAGCTATCCACCTGTCAAATTTACARGCACAGACAGGTACAACTGAAAAAAATGAGGCCCACATGAGAAACATTTGTCTGAGATTCACTTCTAAATTTAACTCAAATCTCAAAGACATTGCCGATCAACCAATCTTGAAGGTATTTCATCCCCATGTAAATATCCTGATTTACAGCAATTTTTAAGCAATTTTTTAAATGCCAGGAGCTTTAAATAAGAGGTATTGAAAACTTACTTCTCCGTTTTGTCATATTGCCAGTGATTGGGCAGCAGGACACAGATGTGAGCCATTTCAGGTAACAGGAGAAAAGAGTCCATATCTGCCAAATGTACATGCATAACTACTGAGGTACTTCCCCAAAACATAAAAAGGGGAAGATGGAAGATAGTCCCATACGTAATACTCATACAATGTTGTATAGGTGAGACAATCGTAAGTGTACTAATGACTTAATTCATAGTTGAAAGTTGAATAAGTGCATCAACTCATGCAGGTAGCTGGGGAATCAACATACATGGGATGAACAAGAATAGACCAATGGGTTAAATCAAGGACACACTGGGATCTAAATATCTTCACTTATCTTTTCATTTGAATATTCTGTTACTGTCTATAGAGATAAGTTGGTTACCTAGCTTGTTTCCATTGGATATTTCTATGTAGTTTTAGTAATTTCCATGAACCACTATATAGGCATTTTATGTTTCCAGCTAATCGACAATGGTACAACAACATCTGCTACTTAATATATGTTGTGTTGGTCAGTCCCATAAAATATTATTTGCTTATTGTAAAGAAAAGAACAAATATGTATGAATGGTGTAAGTATAAAAATATCTCTGTATCCCCAGAGTAGGACGCATAAAATACTGTTTATATTATTTTTTATAAAGGAATAAGTTTTAATACATGCTATACAGCCATTTTCTGGTTAAAAAGAGAAAAAAAAATAACAAACCTCTACATGCCAATCTTCATCTTAATAATACTATTTATATTCTGATACAACAAATATTCCCTGCCCCAGTTTAAAGTACAAAGTACAAAAGTAGAGCAGTACAGAACAAGATAAATCAGAACAAACACATATGGGGTGTGTTCTTTATGGCTACAGCAGTCCACAGAACCGGTTGGTCTTCAGCAGCTATGTTTAAGGGAGGGCACGGAACTTCCCTCATAGCGTTTCTTGAGAAAATGTAACAGAAATGGAGAAGCTAAATACTAACTTGAGCAAGGATTTCTTCAGTTGCTGATTCCCAAATGGATATACAGTCTTGTTATTAAGATATATAGACCTTAGCAACTGTTTAGGAATTCTGTGCTTTTTAAGTGGGCATTACTGGTGTAGTTTTAACATTCCACATTCATGTGTGCGCACACACAGAGAAAAATGTGAGCACACAGGACCCATAAGTTTTAATCAAGGACAGTATCTGCTGCCCCTCTAGAGTGACAAGATCAGTATTTCTGGCATTCAACTTTACAAGAACTTATACTTGAGAAGTCCAGAAATTTTTGTAATCTTTCTTTCATGAAGTTCTTTTTAAAAAAAAAAAAAAAAAAAAAAAAAAAAAAAAAAAAAAAAAAAAAAAAAAAAAAAAAAAAAAAAAAAAAAAAAAAAAAAAAAAAAAAAAAAAAAAAAAAAAAAAAAAAAAAAAAAAAAAAAAAAAGAAAAAAAGAGAGCAAAAACAGGAACCTGGATTTTACTAGGTTTTGAACATATACATGTTAGCTAAATAAAAAATTGCTTCCTTTGTTTTATCTTATGCTGATGGTGTAGGCTTCCTGGAAGAGAGTTCCACTTTGACTACAATATCTTTTTTCTCTTTACAAACCTATTTAGAGCATATTATACAAGTGAATCCAAAAATTTATTCTGTTTTTTCATGCTTGTATTGGAGATCTCTGAAGACGGATATAAGCCATATTATATAGTTAAAATGTAACAGTACATCTGTTACATATGCTTAGCTATTGAATATTACTGGAATTAAAAATATAGAGGCACTTCATATAACATTTAGACTATCTTGCTGTTTTCTTATGCCAAAAAATATATTTTGTAGATAAACTGATTCCCTAAATAGAAGTAACCAGATTCATTTGACAAGAATTTGACAGCAAAATCACAATTACATACTGTGTTGCTGATGATTTTTCACTCTTTAACTAATATATTTATTCTGGCAAAAATTCCATGTGTAGTCTATAAGTTGGGAATGCCAAAAATCCATCATACAGGATCAAGTTAAGTGTTGCTCTGCTTAACATAACTTGCATTGCTTCCAGTTTGGGGCAAATCAGAGGAAGAGACTTGTGCAACATACCAGACACAAAAAGTTAAGCTTAGCCAGTGAATTTGAGACTAAAGCATTCAAGATGAAACTTTTTTTTTTTTAAAGATATATTGTGAAGGTTTGGCTAGAGATGTAAATGTTTCCTGAGAAAAGATTTTTTTTAACATGTAGAAGATCTCTAATGATTTCCAAAGGGCAACATTTAGGGAAATGACGGAGTATTAGCCAATCGTGAGAATTTACATTCTCCAAGACCTAAGTATTCAGCTAGCATTTATTGTGATAAATAGCATAAGAAAATATGTTTTATTAATCCCACTTGTCCAATCCGTGCTGCTTATTTCCTGGGTCATAAAGAGCTTGTAAAGAAGGATATGTTAGAAATCTAATGTGCAAATGAGGATGTACATTGGAAGCAATGTGAATGCTTTGCATAATTCTGTATAGCATATAGATAAATAATCAGCAAATCCAGTTGCTTTGTTCAACAGTAAGGAAATATTCACCAGTAATGTCTTGACTGGCTAATAAGGTCAACTTCAGAAATGATCCATTCATTTAAGGATGAAAACTTAATGCTACAGAAGGCGGGAAAAAAAAAGCAGGACAGGGATTTCTTTGGAGTGGGTTACAGACTTCTTGTGGTCCATATTCCTGGCTTACCCTTCCAGAGAGAGATGACAAGGACTCAGCCTTCATGCCAAAGTAATGTGGCTAGGACACAAACCTGGATCCAGCAGCTGGGAATCAGCATCAGATCCTGCAGTATAGACAGAGGCAGTAATGCCAAGTGGTGTTTCTTAGGGCTACCAACAAAACTGCTTTAAGTGAAGCATTTAAAAATAGATAAGTAATAAATAAACAGTACTATCTGTAGAAGGTTAGATTGTAATGGCATCCAGCTTAGCCGGATTGTATTCTCTGGTGCCCAGAAATACACCAGCTCTGTTGTTCAGAGCCTTAGTTGCTTATTCCTTCAGAATAATTCAGTGTCAGAAATTGGAACAAATACCTTGATAGAAACGTGGCTACTGAACAGTGAGAAAGCCTCATTTACCTTAAAATCAGTGGCATGAAGATGAACCACCTAAGTGGATAAAGAAACCTGTAAGGCTTAAATATAATAATTTCTGCTATTTACATTGAGTTATTGAAGCATGCAGATTTACAATAATTGAATGCTAAGCCAGTGATCATTTTGGCTGGTAGCTTCTAATGCATCTTATAGGAACTGATATTGAAGTACAGTGAAAGGTCATTTTTATCCTGACCTAAAAAAAAGTAATTAAACCCAGCTACACAAATTGCAACACTAATCCTAGGTCCTTGAGGAGAACATGTGGGGAAAAAAAGTAAAGAAAAGCACATAATATTATTATTAGCTTAGTATTTGGCTCTCATATTGCACAAGAGTTACGGATCTCTAGCGATTGATCAAATCCTACTATAGATTCCTTCCTTTTTTCTGCCTCTGCCTTGATAAACTTCTTGATTTTCATTGTTTGGGCTAGAAAATAAAGCCTGAAAAATGGTTTAAAACAGTAAGCAAACCCATCTGTACATAGGAATATCAATGGACTTGCATGCCTGCTGCAAGCTGTCAGCTTCCTAGGAAACCTATATTAATGACAAGATCAGCCCCACCACTCTGACCAAAAAAAAGTGCTAAAATTTTCCAGAGATCTCACTGGCAGCACTTGTTTTCAGACTTTTAAAATGTGTCACAGGTAGTTTATGAATAGGTCATAAAAGTTGTTCAAAACGTTCCCTTCTGGATAGTCATCCATCTACAACATCTTAATATGAAAGTGAAATGATCTTGGGTCAAATTCCAGCCCTGTGCTATCCTGCTTTATGAAACGGCCAATCTCTGGCTTTTTCTTTTTTCCCTACAGTGTTCCTAGCATGTAAGCCTAGAACTGATTAACTGGGAAACCTATGTAAAATGTCAGGACAGGTTAGTGATTACTATTTTGTCCTCTCAAAGGAATGCTTATTGCCTTATGACTTTGGCATCAACAGAACTGTCATCTCCAGCGCTGAGTGCAGAGATAATTCCTCAGCATAGAATAGCAGCATTCCTAAGGAGAAATCTTTRTAAAGCTTCCTTTAAAGAACATTAKTAAAGTTTTCCAAGGGAAATTTTATTAAAACTTTATTAAGAAACAGTAGCAATTGAAACACGTCTTGAAACACATGAAAGAAAGTGCCGCATGCTGAATTATACCAAAGCAATTATAATTCACAAAGGGTGATGACTAATGATGTTTCTGAAGTCATCACAGCTAAAGAATATATATTATTTCATATACAGATAAAGCTAAGAATGGTACCATSATAGACAGGTTATGTATGGAAAAGAGATGGCATGTTGGAAGGTAAGGAAGTCTAAACTTTTTTACAAGCAGTTATATGGAATTGGCATTCCTGGGAGCATACTTAAATCTTCAGTGCCCCTTAATAGGCTGTCCTTATTATTTGTAAAACACTACATTTTCATAGGAAAACAAATATCAGTTTAAGCTAAGATCACAGGTTTTTCAACAGCTAAGATGACAGCTATTTAGACTAGTTTCAAATTCCAATGAGTAGCCATGAGCAAAAAGCTGGCTTAGAGTCAGCTTTCCTAATTTTTTATTTCACCTGCACCTAATTGCATATTTGACTACTTTCCTACTCTTTGTTCTTGACATTTTTATGGAGAACATTTACGCAGCTGAATGCAATTGTAAATAAAATGGCTGTAAAAAGTCTCTCCTGAAGGGCAATGTACTATTCTTGTACAAAGWCTTGCAGGATATTTTTACCATAAAAGAACACTCCGACCTTTCTTAAGTGAGACAATTTTAAATGTTAACTTCCTCAAAAGTGCTAATTGTGAAAGATAATGTATTAGAATTCACTAAGAGCATATGATTAAGCTACTATTCTCCAAAGTACATGCAAGGCACTTTCAGTTTGACCCAACATTTCCACTTTGGTCACTCCTTCAGAGGATTACTGAAAGCCATGTTGCAGATATTTTTTCTGGGCTGTAAAAAAATTATATCTTTGACTGTCTTATTTTCTATCATGCATTTTTACRGTATAGTGAAATAATAGCTGAAAATATTTCTTTTAGAATTCAACCATAATATTCTGACACCAACGGATAGCAATTGTGACTCATTTCATATGAGAGAATGSCTCAGGCTGTAATTCATGCATTGCGAAGATGGATTTCATAACAAAAACAAAAATATGCTATTCTTGAAAGCACATGCATTTCCTTGAAAAACCTCATTGCCATTTCCGTGTGGCATCCAGATATGAGTGTCTGCTTCAGCTTACTAACTCAGCTGGAGCCACAGGCCGTGGAGGGCAAGACAGAGGAAGACKGTCACAAAGCACACTTCATCCTGAGTCCCATATCATGAGTCAGTGAACTGCCAAGTTCTTGTCATCYTGCATATCCTGTTTAGAGTTTATCTCCAGAATAATTCTTCATGTGATTCACCCAAACATCAGAAATGGCCAGGTTATCCCACATGACCCACACTTGTTGATAAGTTTTGTCTACAGATGGAGAGGTGTAAAAGCAATAATGGAATGAAAGTCTACCTTAGTTCAGAAGACAACTCCTTGCACCTACATAAAGGAGAATACTACTCCAAACTGCTTGAAGAAATGCTAAGGGAATTCATGTAGACTAGRGAGAAAAAAGAGCAGCTCTTGACTCTAGAAGAGTCAAGCTATTTGCTCTTCCTTGCATTATAACTGTGGTTTGGCCAAAGACCCATCTAACTCTGTTATCTTTTTGATTTAGAGAGCCAGAGGAAGAGAAAAATCCTCTAGGCGCCCCAAGCAGCTTCCTTCTGCCACTGATTTATATCCTCTAATCTTAAGTGGAATTCTCTTTTTCTATCCAGCAGGCTGAGCCACTGCTTCAGGGCATGATAAGACCTGTAGCTGCTCTTCATAGCTCTTCATTAACTTACTCTTCCTTTCTGAATGTCTTATCACCTGCCACAACCTGTCACATGTTTAAAAAACAAAAAAAAAGAACAAAACAAACATAAACTAACTAAAAATCCCACAACCCAACCCTTAATTCCAAGTCTAACTTCAGCTGAATTGCCAATGGGTTTGTCTTCAGAGAAAAAACATATCTTTGAGCAACACTAGTGGGCATGAATGATCTTGTTTTCCAAAAAAAGTTCTTAAATTTATATGTGACAAGCAACATTAAACATTTTAGGCATCAGTGCCAAAGTAATACAAGCTCTGTGTACCACAATTAAAGCAAGATTCAGTTTTTAGGAGCAACTGAAGACATTTTTTAAATATGCCTTTTTTTCCCTATACCAGACATCCGTGATTAGAGGAACCTACCTTGGCCTAGAATATATGAGAAAAGGAAATGGAGGTGATGGAGGAGTAATCATTAATATCTCATCCCTGGCAGGTGAGAATATTTTCTGTCTAAATATTTGCTACTCCTTTTTGTTTCTAAAATAAATTTGTCATATTGATCAGTCATATTTTTACTTTCTTATGGCTTTTTTTAAAATTCCTATTATGATCTAGTTTTCATTACAGCAACAGAGGCAATAACAAAAGATAGTAGTTTCATCTGCTTTTATCCTCACAGTTTAAAGAAGAATTCAGTAATTTTGCTAACCTCTCAGCTTTTATTTGATAATACACAATGCAAAAACTTCATCAGATCAGTTTTGCTCAATATATGTCAATTTGGAAACCTTAAAAAAAATCTCTCATAGACTTACTCAACACTATTCAATAGCATTACTAAATTAAATTTCTTAACGCCTAATTTCARTTCAAGGTTTCTTTAAAGTTGCTTATTTTTGATATTAGATTTATCAGGCACCAAACATGGAAAAATCAGATTTTACTCAGCTCCATAGGGTTCAATTGTAGGAATATTTAATATTAGATTGTATTTCCTTTTTAAGGAAGGTCATCACACACACACACACACACACACACGCACACGCACACGCACACACACACACACACAGAGTCAATGCTTCAAGCCCTGTCAGGCATGAGCCACCTCTGCTCAAAAAGCCATAGTATTAGCATTATTATTTCACTGAGCTTAAGTTAACACATTTTTTGCACATAAATTGAATTGCAGGGCCAGTTACAAGGTTTCTGAGTCAGTTGGGGTAGTTGCTGCTCAGCAGTTCTGCATCCTTTCTTATACRTATGCACTGTGTCACAGCGACAGTGCTCAGAGCAAGAAAGGGGAAGTGGGCAATAAGAACAATGTTTCCTGACACCATTCCTCAGAAAATTTGTGGGGAAATATTTGCAATCCCTTCTACTTATTTTCTCCCGATACTGTCATCGAGTTGGGAGAAATAACATCTATACTAGCTTACGTTTGTATTTTTAGTTCTTTCCTCAGCATCTGTGCAAAATACCCTGATAGGCACTTATTAGAGGAGGATCCCATGTGTTTTAAGAGTGTAAGGCCTGTAAGACAACAGCAGCCGTAGTTCTTGACTGGGGTTGGGGATTAGGGCAGGATAGATGTCAATGTTTTGAATATTGCTAAGTTCTCCTGGATGCCAGGGAATTTGTGATGAGAAAACCAGTTCATCCTATTGACATAAATCAGTTGAATATCTTAGCTTAAGAGTACCTGGTTTAACACATTCACTTACCTCATACAGGTGGCAGTTTATTAAAAGTTTCCTTGTAAATCAGTCTTATCAATCCCGTGTAAAACGTTGCCTTCTCAAGCTGGCAAGCTTACCTCCATTGGCTCACACAGACCCTGTATTYAAACCAAATTAACCAGAAGGAAATTGCTATTGCAGCACAGCACTTCACCAACACAAGGGATTAAGCATTTTCTCAAAAGCGCTAATGCCCCTGGAATGCTTAAAAAAGTCCAAAAGGTAGCAGTTTCATTTGTTTTCTCATTCATTTGTCAAACAAATAKAAATTATTCTGGCTTTAAGATCTCACAGCATGGCTTTCCTCATTTTGATAAGAGCTTATAAGTGCCAATTTAATTGTTCAATCGAAGTTTGCATTTATTTACTTACTTTCTAATGGGAATATTGCATTCTAATGGTTGCGGCTATCTCAGTCAAAAACAAAGTGTTCTTTGCTTTGTTTGCTCTTGCATTGTTTGTATTTAGCAATTGCTTCCAAGGTCATAAGGAAAACCACAAGATAAAAGCTGACATAGACTAATTTTTATAGTTTATTTATTAATTACTATTTGTGCTTTGCAATGCCAATTCTCCGTTAGTGCCTAAAGGTCCAAGTCCTGCAGTTCACTGCRTAGATAAAACTCAAACTGCCACTGACTAGTTTAACATTCCCTTCAAGTGTTTTCATTACTTAAAGGTAGCTTCTGTTGATGATTAATCTCCTGAGTGGTTTTGATCCTGTTCACCCCAGTTCTTTGCAAGATTTTATCAGACGAGTTGTGCAGATAGCAAGTATTTATCTGTCTTGTTGAGCAGTAAGAAGAGTAATGTTCAGTGCTTACATAACTTTCAATAATATTTGCTTTACATGCTAATTATTTTCCATTTTTTTACCATGGGGATTTTGCCAGTGATCTGAACTCGAGACAGACTCTCTTACTTTTTGATATTTCAAAAAATACCCATAGAGCACCTAAGTGCATCCTCTGATGTGCAGGCCTTAAGTTTTAGCTGCATGAAAGTCAATGTGTTCACTGTTTTTCTAGTATTGATTCTTCCTTTCAAAAAAATACTTCTACAAGAAAGGATTGAATTAGAAACAGAGTGTTTGTAAACTCATGCAGCAAAAGCCCAACTCCTAACCTCTGCAAAGCTATAAAACTTTCTTTTATGCGAGTTCTGTGTGCATATCAGGAGGAAGTATTACCACTAAATATCTGAGATAAYGAGAAGTTAGTCAAACTGCCCTCATAAAAGAAAATGCCAGTGGTTGCAGGTTTTTGAATGCACTATAATAAATTCCTCGTATAATTTAAAGAGTTAACCATGCTGAAATTCTTTCTGTAGGAAGAATTATACTTAAATTAATTCAAATTTTAAGTCCCATACCAATCAAAATAAAAAAAAAGTACAGTACTAAATTTAAACTCTGATATTATTTTTATGAATATATTCAGTATTGCCTCTTATCTTTTGGTGGCTGCTATCTATATACTTTTAATAAATACAGGGAGAAAGGAAAGTTTGGGTGCTGGATGCCTGTGTGCATGTTTGATTTGGCTGCTTTCATATTTCCAAGAAGATAATTCTGTAAAACTGAGTTTGTATATTTCTGGACCCTGGTAGATAAGGAAAATCAAAACATTTATGGAGGGCTTAAAAATAACAAAATATTTATCATAAGGTCATGCAATTTTTTTATGGGAGGTCAGTCAGTGTGTAGTGTACCTGGAAACCTTGTTGTTGTGCAGCTATATCAGTGGTTTGGTTGTACTCAACATCAAGGATGCAGTGCCTGCCTCTAAGACAGCTTTGGCCAAGGAAAATGCTTAAGGTGCTCCTCAAAGCAAGCACACTTTTGCGGGACCTGGTCCTGTATGTATATTTTTTTAAAGAAGCAAAGTTAAACTTATGGCAAGCATCGTTTGCATAAAGACAAGTGTTAAAGGAGRTGCCAAGATGTAAATGGCTGCAAGACTGAGCCGTCAGCTCTGCATCATGAGAGTTTCTCCGCTCTCCCACTGTGTCATAAAGGAGATGGTAAGCAGAATCCACAGGAATGAGACTTWGAAAATAATCCCTAGGCAATTCAGTTAATTCCTGAAAAATTTCCTAGAAGTGATGCAGCTAAAAATTTCAACTATGATTTCCATGTTTCCTTTGGTTTGGCTAAAATCCCAAGGGTAAAACTGACATAAGGAATGTGATCTTGTAACCCCTCTTACTCTTGAGGAAAGGGTAGGCTATAAATCCCTTAATCAAATCTCTCATCATTGCCCTAGTTCATTTCTGTAGTTGCATATCTGGTTGTTCAAAAGGGGTTGGTCAGAGCGCRCTGCAAGCATATGCAGACTTTTGTCTAGGGGTGATAAAGGAAATTCCTATAATGGGGTTTGGAAAGATATTTAATTTAAATAAGTGTGATTATTTACTTGTGATGCTATTCAYTTGTAACTATTTTGTGTTTTGAAATAAGTTTTGATAAGTGTATTTTATTAAACAAGCCTATTGCAAAAAGGAAAACAAACTGCTTTGGCAAATATCTTTCCAGTACATAGACGGCACAGTATTTTTGATTTGCTTTTAAATAGATTCCATCAGTCAAAATTTATTCATTATTTTCAAATRTCCTGTCACAACCAGTGAATATTTAGGATGGCAGAAGACACAGTGAGGAAAAAAAAAATTGTAAAATCACAAATACACAGAGCTTKATCTCTGCATAATCAGTATATAAGCGCTGCATTCTGGTGAGGTCAAAGTCCACATGAAATCAACAGCCATGTAGAAGCAGACCATGGCTCTTTATTCTCTGTACTACAGTCAAACAAATATGAAGTACATCTTTTGAGAAATTGTTGAAATTTATAAGATACTGTCCAAGAGGATTACATTTGTATCAAGCTGGCTAACAGTGCAGCCATGGAGAAAAATGGGGCACTGGGAGAAAGGCCATCCAACTGCTARCAAATCTGATTCAAAGAGGCAAATCTCGGATGGCAGTGCTAGCCCTGTGAGGAAGCATAGATGTTGCTGTTTTATATTCATCATAGCTCTTTGGTGGAATGAAAGAAAACATCAGCCTCAACAAATTCAAATTTACTGATACAGTGCTGCACTTCAAACATTAGTTTCCTAACATGTGGATCACAAAACTTAATTAAAACTATTGGTGGTGATAAATGAATAAGCAATTGCAACAAAAAGTTTGACATGATGTATGAAATGTTAACRAGTGGTACAGGATACTGAACTCATGAATAAAGGCAAGATGGGATTATCATTGATTTGGGTGGAGGATGCTAGGCCTAGCTCAGTTTGTTACTTTGGTAGAAAGTTACAGAACCWCTTTATTTTCCTTGTAATAGCTTGTGTTAGGAGAGAATTGTTCTTAATACTTTGATTTTTTTTTTTAATTATTTATTCCTCCCTTCCTTCCCAGCTATTCCTTCTGCCTTTTGACTTTAAGTAAGTGTTTGAACCCTATTTATTTCTCRACTTTCTCTTCCCTCTCAAGTAAAAAGTAAACTCTCACTGTTGTTGAAACAAAAAATTCAAAATTCCTCGTCTGTGCTTCCCAGTGACTTTTGTCTTACGTATGTGTCTTATCTGCACCCTCATTGAGATTGTCTTTATCTTTACAACTCATGGGTTGCAAAATAGTAGTAATAAAAAAAAAACTACCCTAATATTGTTAACATGAATTAGCAAACTGACAGCATGCCAGCATTTCCAATTATCATGAAGAATGCAAGTACTTGATGCCAGTCTCTCAGTTCCAGATCACCACAAAGAAGACTATTAAGCTTCACTTGCGGTCCATATCTATAGTAGTTATGACGGAAGATATTTTTCATAAAGCAAGTCCTTATTGAGAAGCATAACACATTAATCCAAGCTGAAGAGCTAAACATAGAGAAGGGTGGTCACTAAGATGAGTCATTAATTTCTCACCATCRAATGGTGCTAATAATAATAATGTTGTTTCCACTGGGTGACCAGGGTAACCTTTAAACCAAGATAAAGCTCTGACACGGTCACAGTTGTAAATCAGAACTCTCTGCCTTTTGGTCAAAAACGGATTCCAGAGCAAAGAGCCCACACAAGTCTCTGTCATACGCAATCTTTCTGGCAAGACTTTAGAGCTGAGCAGTGTATTCATCATCTCCAATGAGATAAGTCACGCCCTTTCTTAATCATATCACTTAAAATACAAAATAAAACCCAGATATTTTAGATATAAATTGGGACTACTTCCAGTAGAATTAAACATAAAGGCATCGACAGCAGCATCCAGACTTAATGATAMCACATTCATAGACAAATTTATCCCTCTAACTTGAGAGCACCCTGGGGTTTGCTATTTACAAGGACACAGCTTTCATTCGGAACTAGAGTACCCATGTGCCCCATTTGAGTCTAGATTGTTATGGTATAGTGGCAGTTGTTGGCATAATGTTCAGAGAAACATATATTCATGATCTCTCATCTCTGCTTTATCTGGTTCTTACCATCAAATTCAGTCTTACAAGAGGGAAGCTCTTGTTTTTCCTCTGAAGCATCTGTTCTTTCTCTACTGCAAATGTGTAAATGATAATTTTATGCTCACCCATTCCCACTTTAATCTATCAAAGCAGAATCTCATCAGTGATTATTTTTATTTCTGTTTTTCCCTTGCCCAGAAGGTAGTAATGGTATTGCCTTGTATTGAACAAGGCAATAGCATTACTTCAATCTTTCAAAAGATTGAAAGATCTTTTCCAAGGATCATGCTACTAGTTTATTGTTTCAGAACCAGGACCACTTTACCTGTACCTTACAGTGAAATCCTTTTCATCCCATCAGATCTGATTTATGACATGCTTCATGCTTATGACATGCTTGCTTTCCTTTCTTTCCACTCACCATCTACAGACTTCACTTTATCACATCATTCATAGTGTTTTCTCAATCATCTCTATACCTATTCACTGAGGCCTGCATTCCCCATTCGTGCTGTTTGCATTCGCTGATTGAAAATGACCTTCCTACTTCATGCAATAGGAAACCTGTCACCTATGACATTTCTTTCTTCTCTCTCACACTGTCTCCCTTATTAGAGCTAAGAAAAAAAGTTTTATTTCATTTTTGTTACTATCCCACAGGGGTAACTAAGGAAGGAATTTAAGCAAGATGTATTATCTTTGTAACACATCAATAAAGAAATAAAAAGTAAAGAAACAAAACGAGTTCAACTACAGTAGCTGAAATGGATTTTGCTATTTCCTTGTCAAAAAATTTGCCTTCCAGCTACTTCCTCTCCAGAACCACTGTAAATAATTTCAGGTGTCTAGGATGCATACCAGCATTTAAGGTGTCAGTAACCAAAATTTATCAAAATTTACATATATCCAAGATCCATAAAATCTGAAAATCTTCCAGATCCTGTGCTCCATCTTTAAGTTATGCTTTGCATATCCCACTTTTCATCTAAAAAGTAATTCTTTTCATTACCTACACCTCCTTTGCCTACCACTGTGTTTTTGTTTATTTCATATCTTTTTTTCGCAGCCTTACAAAATATATTTTGCAAATTTTTACTAAACCTTTTTTTTTTTTAATCTACAAACCCATCATTTATTAACTCCATTATTGACCTGTATGTGTGTGTTGAAGATAATCATAAGGAGGGATTCCCAACATCTTTTTTAGCTTTTTTCTTTCTCTCTCYTTTTTTTTTTAAAGGACTCATGCCTGCTGCATTCCAGCCAGTGTACTGTGCTACAAAACATGGTGTAATTGGATTCACACGATCAATTGCAGTAAGTATATGTTTTCAAAATCACTATCAGCAGCTTCTTGGGAACATGCTGTGTTTCTCACTTTCCCTCACTATTGTCAGACAACTAGAAACAATTTTCTTGAAACAAGTGAAAGCGCCAGAAATAGTGGAGGTTCCCTCATTTCACAAGAGAAATCAAAAGATGGAATAAATAAGGCGTGTGTGGGTTTATGATTGATCTGAGGTTTAGGGATCCTGGGAGAAAGATTCTGAGAATTAAAGACAGTGGGAACACCCTCAAAGTCCTCAACCTTTAGCTAAGCTTAACATTTTTTTTTTCTTTCATATCTGTATCCCAACCATATAACATTTTAGTTACCTTAGTCGTAAGTGACAGTGATGACATTTTTTATAATTAATAGGTCCTGAAGAAAGCTGTGGCCTATTAATTTGGTAAAAATTGCAAAATGACACATTCAGGATAGCTCATGTTGAATGCTGTACAATCATATAGTAAGTCTTAGCCCTTGACTCCAAAACTTTCTAGTTAAATTCATGAGAAGTATGAGAAAATAAAGTGAGGTACATTAGTAAGTAGTATTAGTATGAGTATTAGTAGCAGGCTAATTACATGTTCATCTTAAAGATAACCTGCTTATAATAAGATTTCCAGTCCAATTTCCAGAATAAAGGTTCATATTTTGTTCTCCCATCACTTAAAAAAGATTTACTTAGGCAGATCAACCTGGATAGTTATCACATATTAACCACCGCATGAACTGGAAACCTGGTTTTCCACTTTTATTCTTTCATAATATTATTAATTGTTACAATGTAAGTTCAGCACCAACAAATGGGAGGAAATGCTGCCTGTTTATAAAATGTGGGAATGTTGCGGAGAGGAAGAATGGGCCAAACACAGAGGAACATTACACTTACCAGGAAAGACTAAGAGCCCAACATGAGGCCCGATACAAAACAGCTAGGACTTTAGTCTCTTTTCTCCTAGTGTGTCATGAAAATGACAATTTCTATCATGCTGGGGGAGAATCCTTTAATTACTGTGGAACAATTATGGTTGCTGTGGGACACAGATATACCAGCAGTAGTTCACAAGTTCTGGGTCWTGACTAAGAAAGCTCCCCCAGCATTCCTGCTTCTCCTGTGCTACAGATGTGCATTGGCAGTGTCACAGGGGAAGGGTCCTACAATTCACCGTCCAGTTTTAGCATTATCCTAGAATATAGTTAATTTCAAGAACATTAGTAACAAAAAAAAAAAAAAAAAGATAAAAAGCTGTACTGAAAAAATAATATTGTTTTCTTGCAGAATTGTTCTCAGAAAAGCATGTTGGACAAAAAAAAAGTATGATTATTAGAGAAAACATACTTCAAACTTCTTTGTTGGAATACAACAACCAGTATCAACAAGATTGCCTGTCAGACAAAGATGTAAACATGACRCTAAGCATTCTTTGAAAAATTACTTTCACAATATTGTTTGAAATGACGATGATGGATGCCTAACTTGTATCTCTTTTCTAGTTAGCTGCTAGTATGGAAAACTACGGTGTGAGACTCAACACTATTTGTCCAGGATTTGTCAACACACCGATTCTTCAGTCAATAGATAAAGAAGAGAATATGGGACAATATTATTCATACAAGGATGAGATCAAAAATATGATGCAGTTCTATGGTGTGATGGAGTAAGTAAAGTTAGATATAGTGTTCTTTGCCCTTTGTAAGTGAAGAACAAGCATGCACGGTAGCTCTTGCAATAGCACTTGCAATAGCACTTGGTGGACTGTTCTTCCATAAATTTGTTTAATCAAACTTGTTATGAAGTACAGARCGTGACTCTGGAATTAGGTTTCCCCACATTTTGAAATTGAAMGGGTGAAGAAATCAAACAACTGACAATAACAGAACAAGTGACTAAGAATATAGTAGCAACCATCATAAATTAGACTGAAGAGTTATCTAGGCCTTTGAGTGGGACCAAAGTAGACAACTAGAAAAGTTTATGAGAAGGGGACACAAATAAACTGGAATATGTCTGGAATATTTTCTTAGATCTAATATTCAGCCTTTCAGACACTTCTGCATAAAGGAAAACATCTGAGTATGTCAGGTTGCCCTGCATYTTTTTTAAATGTCATCTATACTGCACCTATTGAACACAACAAATTGTGACAAAATTCTCCTCACACTAATTTGTATGTCAGTCTGAACTTACTGAATTACGATAATTCAAGAGCAAAGAGCTGCAGAGGATTGTGTAAAGATCACTTCTGTCCATTGCCCTGACAGAGAAAACTTTGATAGAAAGCCCAGTGGCAGCTGGATGTCCACAGGGATTTAGCAACGACTAGAGAAAACTCATGATGATTTGTAAAGTTGTAGCTGTTTGTCCTAATGGGGAAGATTAAATTTCCTTCCTGAAACGCTTATCATTCTTCTGCTTTTGTTGAAAAAAATATTCAAATAGCAGATTGTTTTATTTATTTAGTAGCTTGTTTGTAGCATATACATTTCCACTGAGTGTCTTTGCTTGTCCTTTTCACATATGTTCACATATTCTAAAAATAAATAATTTTTTTTTTTTTTAGTCCGTCAATAATTGCTGAAGGACTGATAACAATAATTGAAGACGATACTCTAAATGGAGAAGTTATGAAGATTACAGCATCACAAGGGATTCATTTTCAACAATACAACCAATTGCCTTTTTCACCATCAAAGAGATAAAAGTAATTGTTTTATGCCTCTTTTTGTTTGCTTTTATTAAATATAATTTTTTGAAATATATTTTTTTGAAAAAAGGTCATGTAGAGCGGTGAAAATATTCAAACAATTGCACTCTGTAACAAAGATGGAAGAGAAAATCTGATATAGGAAGGTGTTACTGTCTTATTTTGATTCTTTAAGCACTGTCAGGGTTTACTTTCTTTTAAAGTAGAATAAGCACACTGCTCTGCAAATTTTTAGTTATGCACAAGGGGAGGAGGGTCAGATTTTTCCTCTTGGTAGTTCTGTGCAATTATCTGATCTGCATACCCCAAGCATATTGTGGKGGACCTGAATTACTTTGTATAATTCCTTTTACTGTAATAAAGGTGTACTTATTTACATCCTGAATTCTTCATGCCAGGAATTCAGCTGAAGACTCCAGAACACAAGTATACCTACAAGGAGTCAAGATTATTTTTGTCCTAATATGAGTATGTAAAATACAACAAGAGGCAAAATTCTCTTTCCTCATTTATAAATGCAACTGATACTGCATGTCATGCAAGTGTAGATTTTTTTCCTCTTGGATTTCAGCTATTTATGGAATACTTTAAATATTTTTTTCTTTTATACATATATTATATATATATATAAGAATTTTCTGACTTTGTATATATAAGAATAAATACTTTGGCATTGCTTGAAACTTATATTCAGTGACCTTTAAATTCCATTTTCCTCAATGTATAAATCTGACATTTTTCTTGATTAAAATCTCAGTTAAATAAAAAATTGTTTGTTTTCTACACTTCCTAGATCTCTGTTTTGGTATTATAATATTTGCTCATAAGTGAAAAATGTCAAATAAGAGCTAACAGCAATGGAAATAAAACAAACAAAAMCACCCCACACTTCATACTCTCTGAGCTCCATTTGGATCTTCTCAATTCCTGGCTACATGTCTGAAACAAACCGTAGTGCTCTGTGGGCTATGTGCCTGATAAAAAATTATTTTTACACAGTAACTAATTCATGCTCACAGCATAGAGAGATTTATGAAGCCCTGAGAGAGCTGGGAGAAGTTAACAGACACCCCCCTCAGGAGCACTGATTTTAATTTCACTGACTTACGCATGGCTTTTTTAGCACTGTAACTGAAAATAATAGAAAAAACACTAATATTTATCTTGTGTGGAAGTCAGCGAGTGAATATGAACATGGGAAGAAAAGCTGCAGCATTTATTACCTTGAATAAATCACCATTTCTCTCCCTCACCTCACAACTCCTTGACCAAATTTTGACTCTATGACAATGATATTTAAAAGTCTGTTTTGAATGCACACATGGTGCTAATAGCAGCTTTTTCCTAGTGTATCTGCGTATCCTCATGGCTGAAAATCTAGTATCTGACTCGATTGTATTCATTTTTACTCTCATTAACATCAGTGTGTGATATAAGAGCTTTGAACACTTCTTAATACCGRGCCAAATGGAGCAAAGGGCATGATATAAAACAGAGAGGTCAGCTTGCTKCTTTAGATGAGTAATCTTTTGCTTCCCTCCCAGTATTTCTATAGCTTATAAACAAGAGGAGGTTTAACAATATCATGCTGTATGCAAACCTCATAACAAGCAGAAACCATATGAGGTTAGACAGCAACTCAGCTGTTTCACTTCATAACATAGTTCAGGCAATGCTGAGAATATTGTATAACGTATATTGATGACATATTKTTGCCATGATTGCTCTTGCTCATATCTACTCCCTGCTGCCCTTTTCCTCTACCCCCCACCAAATACCTGTTAAAGGGGGAGGATTGAGTTTTCCAAGGGATCAGTTAAGGAATATATAACTGAAGAATGTAAATAATAAAAGGTCAGTGACTGCTATGTAGGCTCCTGGGGGCGGGGGRGAAGGGGGAGAAGGAAACAAGTTTAAAGTTCATAAGAGCCAATAGTTATAGACATTGTATAATTAACCTGGAGTATTTCACCAGTACAAAGCTCTAATTCTGRGAATTGGTAGGATTCCAGGAATGGATTCAATTTATGTGGCTTGTCAAAAGTCACACAGATTAAAAACATATGCATGCAGTTAGACTCTGGGACACCTGGAAAAGCTGAACCCAAAAAGTTAAAGACATACCTTTCTCATATGTACAGGCCTTATCTTTTAGATTATTTTTGTTGCCCCAAAGGAGAGGGTTTTTCAGATAAAGGCCATATAGCATGCAGTCATGAAAGGCAGAGACTATGTTAACTTTCATCTGATGATCTGATAAGGAAGTCTCAGAATGCAATGCATGCTCATTTGATCAAATAAATATTTATGCAATGATAAATCTCAAATTATTAGGACATCTGGAACTCACTGAAAGGAACAAGGAAGCAGCCATGAGCTCTTGTTGCAGAGTTAAATAGGAAGAAAACCTGAACTTCTACATTTTAATAAAAAAAAAGGCCCAAAACACATCACAGTTTTCCAGCTTCAGCTCTGTGTATTAAAACACATCTGAGGGTCTTATCTCTACAAGAAGAGCAAGTCCTAATACTTTTTGGAAAGATTTCCTGTAAGACTTCCCCACAACCTTTGGAAGTCTTCCAAAAGAAAGAACATGTGTTTGAGTTACAGACAGAAACACCCAGGGAAACAGTAGGTAGAAAGATGAGTTAGAGGGAGAAACAGTGAATTTCATTTCCATACAAAGATTGTTTTGAAACTTTGTCTTCAGTTACAAGTCTTGACATAATTCCAAGTCTTATTCTATTTTGCCTAGGAGATCATAACTTTCTGACTGTTCCARTTTTGCAGGGAAACTCAGCCAAAAGGAAAAAAATATTTTGAGAAATGCTAATTGCCAAGAACACAAAATAACAAGTAGTAATCTAGAATCATATAATTATCATTATTGTAATGAATTTTCCATTCCACAGTTCCTTAATATAYCAAATACAAAGTCTCAAACAGGAGCCTTTTTGATGTATAAAAAATAAATATTACTGCACTGCATTCTTTCAATATTTACCACTGTGATCCCATGTGAAAGCCAAAATCATAAGTCATCTTAATCTCTTTGTGACAAGAGTGTGTTCCTTTATTTGTATGTAGCTAATGCCTTGATTTAAGAACATCTTTGTGGAAAGGTACCTAAACACAATCACCACCATTATTATATTCCCATGCTATTCAGGAGGATCTGGAACTGACCTGTATTGTGTATCATAAACGGTCATTTTGTTACTGAGGGAACAGCRCAGTAACTAGTCCTTCCTGCAGCTTAAGTTAAAGGCATTTTAAGGGAGAGCAGATCTTTTTCTCATTTCCTATATAAGCTTTGCAAACCACAAAAACAACTATTAGTAAAATCGAACTGTGGTTTCCACTGAAGCCTTTTGTATGAATCTAATCTTTGAGGCAACAGCATTAAATATCTAAGGCTTTTGCTTTTGGACAGGATGGGGCTCTTCTGACAATTAATGATTTCCTTCCTCCAGTGTTGAACTGTTCTCAACTTTCTACAGGGTGACTCTCCAGGTTTAATTTCCCCTTTCAGCTATGTCTCTTTGCTTTACATCAAGAGATGTTGACAGTTTTCAGCTCTGGCTCCAGAAGTCCAGATGGTTCAATGAAAGTGAAGGATAATATCATATGACAATTTTTTTTTTCCCTCCAGTACAAAAAGGAACAGCCAAACGTCAGGTCAAATCTGTAACTGAAATTAAGAGGGACAGTAAACAAGAGTTCTGACCTCACGTTGAAGAGGACAATACACAGGAAGAGAATGCAACTGTCAGGTAAAGAAATGCAATATTTAGGGTAATCTCTATCCAAAACATATCTTTACAGTATTAACAGTCTCATTCTCTGAAAGGCTATTTAGAGGGAGTTGTAGACAAGCTAAACCTGAGTGCTTCCTGATGTGTRTTCAAAGATGGCCTAACATATTTTTAAGTATTCAGAGGACAAGATGAAAGGCTTTGGAGTAAAAAAAAAAATCTTCRTAGAAAGAGCTAGCCTATTCCAAGCAATCAGGCTCTAAGCAGTATGYCTCTCCCCAACAGTTAAGCTCTGTGCTAATTCACTGCTGGCATCTGCTGGGCAAATCTTACAGAGGCTACTGCTGCTACAGGAGTAGCATTTCTCAGTACAGAATTAAACTCTCCCAGCTTTTATTTTTCATCAGAGGGTTTCAGGCCCTCTAGCTTTCACCCCAAAGTAGGAAACGAGAACGCTGAAGAACAAGGACAGCAATGATGAAACCTGGCAGAGACCATCTATGCTACAATGAAAAGCGGAACATCTCAGCATGAGTGAAATAGCATGCTAAAAAGTACAGTTCCCATGATGTGTACTCTTTATATCAAATTGCACAGGAACTACTACTACTGAAATATGCTTGCATATACTGGTGTTTGCCGTATAGCTTTGGGACATTACAGCCCAATACCTTGCATGCCTTTACCTTTGTAATACTAAAGCTTACATTKGCAATTCCAGCTATGTAATCTTTCAGATAATTTGCTGTATCTGTATTTTCCTCTTGGTGCTCTCATGAGGCTGTTCTCGTGGCCCCACACCCTGGTACTAAAGCTGATTCTAATAAGATCCCCAAGCCTGACAGCCACCTTTTCTTTCCCTGCTCCTACCTTTTCCCATTTTTTGATTTATATTAGGGACAAAACAAGAATTAGTGAGCAACCAAGTAGAGAGTAGCCATTCAAATATCCAAAAACACTACACAGTGCTCTGCGTCTAGCAAAGCTTACCAGTGAAGCTGCATATAATACAGACCCTTACCTCAAACTGTGCTTCAACTGTGCATCAAAATAGCATCATAAACTGAAGCAACTAATGAGAAGTTTCATTCTGGATGAAAAGCCCATAGTTACCATGGGAAAAGTATTGGAGGAATACCTAGAGCACTGGAGAACCTGACCAGGTGTCTGGTGTTTCTTTTCTAGGCTGGCAACTGGTGAGTCTTCCTTAGTCCTTTTTTTTAAATCCTCCTCTCTCTCTCTCTCATTTATGGATCCTGTGAATAACCTTTGTGCACAAGCCAGTCGTGCTGTCCTTTGTGAAACGTGTCAGATGAACTGTGGCTTAGATAGAGCTCAGTCTGTTCAGGTTAAGGGTATCTGTGAGAGCTTTTATACGAACTGGGTTAGTTTACATCTGGAGATTACTTTCTGAACAGTATTATATGAAGTTAGCACTGGTTGTAAATATCTTCTGCCACCTCTCACCTTCTCAGAATTTAGGTTAGAAGTTTTGCTCTGCTCATAGCCTAAGCTGGCTTTTGGGATTAGCATCAGAAAAAAAAGTCAAAGAACAATATTCATTAGAGTATTTGACAAGTGCAACCAACTCAAAGCTTATTCATGCTAACCCATTCACTCTCCCAGCTTAAAAAATTTCTGAGTCCTCCTCTCTTCCCCTGCTGCAATTTGGATCCTACTCATTATATCCTGTTGAACAAAGCTATCATAAGAAAAAAGTATACAATACAAAGATCTCTTATTCTCCAGTTTCTTCAGTACAATTTATTGCCTAGGGACACTGCAGTAGAGAGGATGCACATGTTCTGTACAGGTCCAGCCACTCTAGTGTATTAATCCTGCCTGCCCAAAGCAACTTAATCTCCAGTGAACATCATTAGCTTCACCAACACTGTCAAATAAGGCCTGAGGAGCTTCTCTTGGACCTGAGTGTTCTCCAAGCCTCAGGAGACACCCTTATAGCTTTAAAATATAATTATATTTTTGTTCATACACTTGAGCTGCAAGTCAGCCCATCGGAGAGGTATTTTAATACAATTGAGGGTAGGTATTTCGTGCTGGGCAGAATGGCACGTGAGCAAAGAGATGGTTTTGAGGGATAACCAGGAGAGTGTTGATGGYTGATGGAGTGTTGAAGGAGCCAAACTGCAATCCCCACAAACTCTCTCAATGGCCTGTGCTCCCTGCACACTGCAGTTGGTATAAGAGAGCACTAGTTATTTCCAAGCAAAACAGTGCCACGGAGAGTGCTGCCAATCAAATGCTGTGGGTGGTAGACTAGCATTGAGCTCAAACTCACTTGCCAGCCCTGTTTTGTTCCATAATACACATCTATCCACCAGACAGGCACAGAAAGCTTGGCCATCAGAATTGCTAATAAGCACTGTCCAGGATTTTAGGACAGTTCAATGCTCTAGAATTGGCCTTGTGAAGTAAAGATTTACACTAGTCACATCCAGCCTGCATGAACAGGCTAGTCTGTTCATCATCATCACTGTTCTAGTGTGCCACCATGGCCTCACCACTTCCTTATTTATACCTTTTACCTGGACTACCTTAAGCATAAAAACATCTCACCGTTAAGCTAACTTCATCTACACAAAAATGTAACAGCAGCCTCTCCTTAGCATCAGTCACCATCTCTTAGAACATCACTCATTTCACTGATTTCAGATAAACTGTGAGGGCAGATTAATAGCTCAGATGGTGCTTCATGARAACAGCCCAAGATGACTCAGCAGGTTTTTTGTGACAACTGCTTTCCTCAGCAGTTAAAGTCTTAGGGAACTAAAGAGAGCAGAATAGGAAACAGGACTCTCAGTCTCATAGGACTCTCTTTGAACTCTTCACTGTAGCAGATGAGAACAAGCACACTTCTGCTTGCCTTCAGACAAAAAAAGTGCAGACGCCACTCTGACTGAACTTTCCCATAGCTGGGAAAAAAAAAAAAAAAGAAGAGGAAATAAAGATATTTTTGGAACATGGGAATTTATAACTCTTCAGAAAAATAGTTCTAAGTTCATGTATCCATTCCTATTTACTTAAACGACTAACACTTCAAAATCTTGCACAATGTTTGATCTTGAAGATACATTATGGCAATTAGCACCAAAAGTTAATTTTCTATATATACGAATGCTACCATCCTCAAGAAACAGGGAAAGAGAATACTGAAAAGTGCCACTTATTCTGGATCAGCTTCCTGGTACAAAATCCCTCAGGCAATTTCATCTCAAGCAGATACATAGTGTTGGTTTATAGACTWTTTTTTTTTCTTTTCTGCATCTCTAAGACTGTTTAAAAACACTACCAACTGTAATGCTTATAAATTAGCTTACAGTTATCAAAAATATTTCTGTTTTCAGAGTGTTACTTTTCCTTGTGTACATTAGAGAAAGCCTGGAGAAAATGCACTTAGTACTCACATATGACTAGACTTTTAAATGAACACCAGGACCTCATCTTGTACTCGCATTTTCCTGAACTGTTTGGGATTCTACACACTTAACTATATAGCCGAGGCCTGATCTTGTAGGTTTTTCCTGTGCAAGCTAGCTATTTTCCAACAGATAAAGACTGATTTAACTTGGATACTTCCCAAATATTTCATGGCACAGTCTCTGTGGTAGTAGAAATTTACTTTTTCATATGTGTTTTCCCTGTTCCTTCTGTTGCCTTAACTGCTAATATTAATAACGGGCTATTAATAGGATACTCTTTTTGAAGGAGAAGAGGGAAAAATGAAACTATGTCCCTTTAAAAGGTACCCAGATAGAGAATAATGACAAACAACAACAAAATAAGCAGAAGTAACTATATATTGACATCCTAATTATTGAACAGAACTGTTCACTTCAAGGAGAAGGGAGACCATTTTWAAAAAAATAATCCTGGTACAATACRACCAAAATCATCAYCTGTGGATCAGCTGGTCTATCTCGGGGACTGTATTCATTGAAAAATCATCAAAGAAATTGCCTGAATATTTTACTCTTTGTTTTRTCTAATACATTCACTGCTAAAAAGAAAAGAGGGAAAACAAAACTTTTCCATAAATCATGAAGTTTGTACTGCTTAGCTGAATTGGAGGCAAGAAGTAGCTATTCCTATCAGAATATATACTCATCTACAACATTCACCTGCTGTGAACTCTGTGGCTGAAAGAGCAGGATTCATCTGTAAAAGCAATGAATTGTACTGTTTGTCCACTTATTGGTATGAACAATAAGGCTGCCTTTGGCCACTAATTTTGCCCTCAATTTGTCCTCATATTATGAAATATCAGAGAAAAATATTTATACAGCTTAGGGGGAAAAAAAAAAAGTTCGGCAACTGCTCTACACACTGGGATGAAATTCAAGCTTCATTTCCAAGGAGAGYTTCTCAAAACATTTGACCATGAAAGCATGTTCATAGTACCAATTAAAATACAACAGGGTGCCAGCCAAGATCTGTGAAGTCTGTTTAACAGATTTTAAAAAATAGTAGACTTTTAATAGCATTTTGGATTAGTTATAGCTGAAAGAGCAACTATGGTTGAATAAGTTGTATGTATTTAATTGTTGCAAATATCAAGCCTTGCTGCTGTCATGTACAAAATTTTTTTTTTTCCAAATTAAATGGAACTTGGGCATGAAAAGGCAGACAACTCTGCATGTGCAATAGACAGAAGCCCATGAGATGGCCCATAGAGCACTGAGGCATCAAGTCCATCAGCATGATGATATACAGATCCTGGAGACCTACAACTTCACCTCTTTGCCAAACCCTCCTGGGAGGGCTCAGCATTTTGGACAGCTCTTGCAATAACAGAAGAGCTATGCAGGAGTCCACCAGAGAAATAAGCTGTCCTGTTCTGCCTCACTCCTAAATGCCTATCGCACTCTGTCTGTGTTCTAGAGGCATAGTTATCCGTGTTATTCTTTAGCATCCATTCATAAAGTCATTTTTGGTCTATACAGGATAACTAAAGTTCGTCCCTAAATTTACTGAGTGACAGCTTCTGAGMTGCACAATTTGGAAAAAAATGCAGAAGAAAGTATTAAGTTACTTGGCCTTAGGCACTAACATAAATGACAGTGTCAAAATTTTTGGATAGTTGAGATATAGGCCAAAATTCAGATCTCTTGAACAATTTCTAAAAGAAATGCCAATGACAAAGCAAACTAATATCTTTTGAATACCTTTACCTTTCTCTTCAGGGAAGGGAATTAAGTTCTAGAAGTCACAAATAACATTCTAGAGATTGCTACAAGGAAAAAAGCTGCCATAATACGACGTTTTGAGTCAAGAGTGCAGATTAGTACAAGAGACCTATAAAGACCCCAGCATTACAGCATGAAGTCATTCTACATCACCAATATTCATAAGTATTTTTGCTTTAGAAAATGCTGACAATAAAGCAGAGTAGTAGGTTACACAAAGGTATCCTCAAAAATATTGCTGTTCAACATCTTTTGCTAGAAAACTGTAGTATATAAGGGCATTTTGCGCTTTAAGCTGGTTTATATTGTTGTCATATATTACAGGAAGCATGATTACCTCCTCTAAGAAATGGACTACCTTTATAGTGCTATAGTTTTGAGAAAATATCAAACCTGCAGAAGTTCAGTTATTAGTTACTAAGTATTTTCGTTCCTTATTTCCATTAAGAGSTTATTTTCCTTTTATGCTGTTTTGAAAACATTCAGAATAAATGAACAGGAACATCTAATCATCCAACAAGCAATACTAGATTAAATACTAGATTAAAATTAGCTTAATATTAAAAATAATTTTTGTATGAGTCCCAAAGTATAAATGCATACAGTAATTACTGTAATACAGATTACAGTAATGCAAAAAATGCATTTGGATTTGTAATTTTTTTCTTTGGATTTAATATGTATTATCTGATTAAAACTCAGATTACTGCAGCTGGATTTACAAAAGCCTCCTGTAAATTAATAATTCATTGCTAATTTAAGCATTTTGACCAGATTTTTACTTTCTAGCAATTCCTTATAGCATGTCTTATGTAGTGAGTTGCACAAGAAGTTCTGTGATTTGTCATATTCCAACAGATTCAGTAGCTTTGTTTAGAGGGCAACAGCCAAAACTTGAGTCACTAAGTCAATCTGTAACATGCCTGCTTGTATAACTTGTATTYGTTGGCAGCACTCAAGGGGTTTGTGTATCTGTTGTTGGATACATAATTTTACTCACATATCAGAAACTGAAGTGATAAGTTTGTTTAAAATGATTTAAAACCTGTACTCCTTCTATCAGATGGAGATTGGTATCCGTTTTACATCCTGCACTGCCACTGTACCTGGTGGCTGAAGAAAGGAGAGGAACCTGAAGCTGGTTAAAAAGCAAAGCTCTTGCCACATGTTACCCTTTTGACCAAAAGGACATCTTTAAAATCCACCAGGATTTATACCTGCCTTGATATTGGAAGTCGATAGACATCAGGAGAGTCAATTGAATCAGTTCATCACCATATCATAGTAACTTACCTGTAAAAGAGACGACACACAACCTCTCAGCAAAATACAGGAAGATCAAATAGGTTGAGATCTGTTCATTTATATGCTGATGTATCCCTGGTTGGGGAATTCGCTAACCATCGACCCTGTATTTAAACTATGGAGACAATAGGGGAGAGGAAAGTAACAAGCACATTGCTGGCCTTGTAAGCTCAAGCCAAATATGATATACTGAAATAGTTGGTGTCTCCACATTAATGTCTCCACATTGAGATCTGTCGCACTTTTCCTGCAGATTTCATATCTCTGGGAGTTGTTTCCTAACTGAATAGCTTGAGGACAATGAAAACTGGTAAATGTTTTGATAAAGGATTGGAAAGGTCTTCAGAGTTTACTTTGCTTCCTCTGCTGTCTAGATAATGTTAGGATTTTTCAGACCTCCAGCTTTTAGTTTTACAGGCAGAAACTTCAGTTCTGGATTAATAGTTTTAGCTACCAATATTTTTTTTCTCCTAAAACTGAGAATTATTTAGTGAAACAATTAAATCTTACCAGTTTGATGACTCTGGCATCATCTTCAGTTGAGTTAACACAATTCARCTTCAGATCAGGTTTTAAAGTTTATTGGAGCTTGTTTAGTTGTTCCTATTTRTCTTTCTCTGGAAAGGAAAGGAAATGTTTTGGTTATTTTCTTGTCTCATTTTGCTTTTGAGGATGCCAGTCATGTTGAAATCCAGAATATTAATTACCTTGCATAGCATTACATCAACATGATCTGGAGGAAACAGATTTTTGTGTGTTTCCTCTTCTAAATGATGTGGGCTGGAGTCAAATAATTAGGTTGGATAGCTGAGGAGCAGGGCCTCTCTAAATGCGAAGAGTTCTTCCTTTCTAGTAAATCATTTTTAATTTGTATTCTGATATTTGTCCTGATTTTGTGTTGTGACCGAAACAAAATTATTTTTCATATTTGACATTTCYACACCAAGAACCTTGAGATAGTCTTATGGTCAAAGACTAGAAGGTGAAGTAAAACGAACCTATGAAGAGATAAATCTGGTTTTGGTGTCAGACTGGACACAATCCAAAAGTTTCTTCTATATTTAGAATTAGACTGGTATTGGCTTAATTTCAGTTGTTTAATTCTGGAGAAACATATCCAGAACATGCAGAAGTTCCTTAAAAGGAATTTGTCACCTGTGAGCTTAAGGCTGGTTAGAGTCTGAAAGATKAAATGCTGTAGTTCAAAGCTTCTATGGGAGAACATGAGTCCAGTTCTCTGCTGCAAACATTTACCCAGACATAATGCCTTTTGTGTTTGAAAAAACGACACATCTGAAGAGGGAAGGCAAATTAAATGAGATTACTTTGGTAAGAAAGGCTTCCTTGTATAAAAGCATCTAATTCTCAACTAGTAAAATCTTCTCCTTCCTCTGATTTCCCTATAACCACTCATTTCTACTAAAGCACTGCTGACTGCGCTAAGCACCACTTTCAAAAGGATTTAAATATTCTTTTTATCATTAGAGAAATAAAAAAGGGTCATTTTTACAGAAAAGGTAAGTTAGAAGTTCCATATAAAAGTTTTACTAAGCCTGTAATTGATAAACACAATTCTGAATTTTGCTGACAGTTTATTGGAGACTAGGAATATTAGAAGCACTTTTGTTATTTTTCTTGGCAGGTAGAAAGCTCAGGGCAAATTATTGCATCTCAAAGATGGCATATTCTGATCTTCATGCAAGTCTTTCCAGCTTTAGATCATATGAGATCAGGTCAGTATTCTCAGAAATCTCAGAAATTAGGAGAAACTCCAAGGGACCCTGCATAACTAAATGCTGTGACTCATCTAATATAGAGGGGGTGTAGTTTGATTTTTTCTTTAGTATTAACTAAAATTTAATATAATTTCTCTTTTTCATGTACAATAATAATGATTTTTTTATGATGCTACATTACTAATAAATTGGACATAAACAGAGATATAGATTAGGAAAGAAAAATATCTTTTTCTCATATTRCTGTTTAAAGGCATCTACATAACATAGTACACCATATCTTATTTATTTCCTTAGAAAAGCAGCCAAGCGAGTTTTTGAAGGCCTGCATTACTACACATGAAGCTCTGAAAAATAAATAAATAAATAAAGGCTGAATCACACTGTTYCTGCTGCCACATTTGGCAACATAGAGGGACAAGTATGTGAACTCTATCACAGAAGGTGCAAGGCATCATCAGCCTTTTGCAGAAAGAGACACACTGTGGCTAACTCCACACTTTAATTTTTAAACTTACCCATAGCTTCTTTTACTGCACAGGCTGGCATGAGCTAAAAACTGAAACAAATCTATGAAGTCTTTCATTTCTTGGATAAAAGAGTAACAAAAGTTAGTTATTGAAAAGTTATGGCTTTGGAGGTCATAATTAAGTAGATGTATTGGGTGAAACTTAAGACCATTTGAAAGGGAAAAGGAAGTGACAGCACGGATCTGACCCTTACACTGTCCCCATTCCAGGGGCTCTGGATGTGGATAAGGCGGCATGGCAGGGCAGATGTGCAGCTTTGTGATGTTCAGCAGAGGAACACACTGGACTTCCTAACACGGAAATGCAGTTTTCAGTTTTCAGAACACCTGGTACCTGCTGTCTTGGCAGACTATTTATCTCTGCAATCTGATATGACAGTTTATGATGATATAAAYGGTGGTTCTCCAGCTGTGCTCTCCTTCACTTTGTTGTAACCGGTCACTGGTCCTTTTCCCCAAGGGGCTGTTCCTGTAAATGATTGAAAATCAAGGGACTCTTCAGAGTCTTTAGTACCTSTCACAGAGAAGTGACGTGACTCAAGTCTGAGAAAGCTGAACCAGTTCATACTGGGAATGTGTTGCCACCAGCACTGGTAGGGGTTTGTGGAGGCAAGAGCATGACTTGCATGCCCACATCCTGACCAGGCAGGGAGATGTTGACAAGCATGGGCTTAGGCTTGCCTCCTCTGCTGTTCTTTCTTACACTTGGCCTGAGGAGGAAAGCCTGCTGGATTAACGCTTAATAATATTTAATTTAATTTACTTGCCAATGAAGAGCTGCTCTAATTTTTCAGGAAGTAAATTGTACGATTGTAATTCTGGCTCTCTATCAGCTTCAGGTTTCTTTCTGCCTTCAGCTATCCATTATTTTTGCTTGTTATAAACAACTTCATTTCACGTCTTTGTGCTTATATGATTAGAGCCAAAGGATCCCATGCATCTTTCGTTTGCAGACAATTTTTGAGCTGTGAAATGTGGTGAAGATATTCCTGAATAAATACAAGTGTTCTCTTCCTTGCTACCTTGCAACAGCCAGGACTTTAGGAGATTAAGGAAGGTCTATTAAGCAAACAAGTATCAAAGACATGGAGAAAAAAACCTGTAAGCAAAACATCTTGTGAAATCCCTACTTTCTGTGACGTTTCCACGTGCAAATTATTCTCAGTACATATTACACAATGTCAAATTAGTAATCCAAATCTAAGTTAACAACAAAACAAACTCCCAAAGGCACAAAAACAAAATCTGCCACAGAAAAAACACTTACAAATAAAATGTGACTTTCTGCTGCAAAAAGTTTGTAGGCATCATGTTCTGGGATGGTTGGGAACCAGCAGAAAACAGACAAAATGCAAAGTGAACCGGCAGCCAATTGGCTGGACAGACTGCCATTTTTTAGTTTTCCTTCCTAACAAACTCTACCAGTCTCCCACAAAAAGGCAGAACAAGAATGTGAAATTCTATCAGTTTTACAGGACCCTTTCATTCAGGTAACCCTGAACTCATTCTTCCTCCTCCTCCTCATCCTATTTTTTGCTAGGTCACATTCAAGTTCCTCTCTTATCTAACACTTTGACTGCGCCTCTTACTCTATCCTTCAGTCTACCAAATCACTGACCTTGATCTCACACCTCTTTCGAAATAGCTGCACTGAAAAGGAACCCATGGAAGCAAACGGTACCCAGCMGCTCCTGGCTAGGACTGGCAAAGGGATTCATAAATGAGACTAAAGAACAGAGTGAACAACAACGGTCTAATGAACCAAACTGAAATCACATACACAAAAATATAGCAGAAGGTCCAACTGCATTCTCTTTTCTGTTTTTGACCTCCACTGAGCTCTTTTTTTTGACAGAGCCCCTGAACATTACGTGACTAACGTCAAGACAGAAATACAGSCTCGTTGCAAAATTGTTACAATTTGTCTTTCTCAAAACACTCACCAGRAACCTCTCTTTGAGGAACATTCTTTTTGCTGAATATGTGATGAAATAGGTGAGTTCCCTAGAAAAGCAGCTTGTTCTGGGAACTGTAATGAAACTCATRGTTGACAGGCTTGTGGCAAATTCCCCAAAGCAAGCATTTGGGGCTGATTTGTAGAGAGCCCATCACAACTTCCTAAAGAYTAGGAATATTTCAAATTTAAACTTTCAGTGTATCTAGACCTACTCAATCTCATCAGGAGGTTGTATTGTTAATTACCTTACCTGCTCTTAACACTGAAAATTGAATGACCCTTAACACAGAACTTGATAGGCATAAAATGCTTGTATATTGTCACTAAAACACTGGAAAACATTCATGATTTTCTTCAGCTTTTTGGCTGGAATAATACTTATGGACTATGAAAATGTTACAAATGTAAGTTTTAARACTCTTCCTTTCAACATGTCTAACTTCATTTTTATAAGTGAAAAATTTCAACTTACACATTTGGTTTCCCTTAAGACAAAAATGTCAGCTTCTGTTTATGGTCTGATTGACATAAWTTCAAACCACTAATGAAATGAAACATGCATTACCTATGCAGTCTGCTTGTACGCTTTCCTCCAGAGTCCACTGGATGATTCCCAGAATGCCGATTTCTTCACTGCTTTTCCTTACACACTCCGCAAACCTACTGGGGATCCAGGAGAAGCAATTTAAGTAAAATTAAAAAAAATTCCAGGAATCCTAGTCTTCTAATCACATTCTGTACTGCTGCCTTACACACTTGACCGCTTTGTAGTAATGAAGAGTATTCTTATTTTGTATGCCTGGTTGTCCAATAAACCATGACTAGACCACACCACTGGGGACTTGGACCCAGGAGATGCCAAAGCTGAAATCCTAGACGAAATCCTACCTTCAAAAAAGCCTGTGAAGTTTTGTCATTTACCTCCCTAGAGATATTAGTTTGCAGGGCAAAAGTCATACGGTTGCTCGGTAGCTCAGGGTTACAGAAGCAGAGCTATGGAGGGCTCTTTAACCATTTGCCCAGTGCTGTGCTTTGCATCTGGCAAACCTTTAATCAGAGGAAGAAAGCACATAATGAAAACCTTTTCTACAAAACAGTAAGAAATAGTCTACAAGGTACCATGCCACCAATTCACACTCGTGCCCAGCCACCACCCATGAGACTCAAGCGTTGCACTTTCAACCCTAAGAACTTTGAACCTAAAGAACTCGAACTTTAAAGGCAGAGCTCTTGCCATGTGCAACAAACTTTGCACATTTTGCTGAACATTTATTTCTCTTTCCTCTGGCAGCCTGTTTTATGAATCTAAAATGAAACTAATTGCTGCACCCTCAGAGTTTGGCACCAATGAGCATGAGTAAGGAATTAATTTAAAAGCAGAACCRGTAATAAAGGATGAATACTTACATATTAAACTGAATTCTGCAAAATAGTTAGTAAAAATTAGTGAGCTGCAGGAACAACTGAGACAGTCAGATAAACAATAAACTCTATATTTTTGCAGAACATGTAAAACCAGTTTGAATTTGCAAGAATCAACTGTGGAAWACAAAATGGAAAAACATACTCTTGAGACAATAAAAACAAACACACACCACCACAATAGCAGAGTGCTTAGCTAAGCTGTGTTACGATAAAAATGAAACAATATAGCTAGACAGAGATTAAAAAGCATGTGTAAAAATATATACACATGAACAAAGTCTCCTTAGAAAACAGTGAAATTATTGTTGATTGTACTGTAAACACAAATTGAAAGATACTGGTCAGTTACAGAAAAGAGCACATGCAGGGATAGCCATGCAAGTTTTTTGTTCTGTAGCTAAGCAGTGATCTGTGATTCTCGTGATCAAACTGTTTTGATTCATTTTAGCAGAGCTATATCTCATGCATCGTATTGTAGGGGTTTTTTAATGCTTGTTTGTTTTTAACAAAGTGAATTAGTCTACCAGTTAATTATTGCAATGGATAAAGCTTCTGCACACACTTCTTGTAGTTGACGTAGCAGAAACAGAAGTGGAGAACACAAGCAATTCTGTGAACAAAGATACTTCTAAAAGCCTAAGAACAGGCACATCCAACCACTGGAGCTAACCATTAAGAATGGAAGTATTGTTAAGTGGTTACCTAATTCTGCCTCAGACAMTCATGTATTAGTGGATAATGTCTTTAAAAAGAATCATTAGCAATTAGAAGCTACAAATTCACAAATATGTAAACAAAAATCATTCATCCTCTCAACAGCTCTTGCTATGCCGAAATAGGGGAATATCCATCCTATCACCCAGGCACCAAAATGTCCTTTCATTAACTCCCACACACAGTACACACAGTACTTGCAATCAGGAGACTTTTATTTTGCTCTTTTAATTAATAAAGCRTCCAAGAGGAAAATTATTTCCTGCATACGTAGCCACAAGTTGCAATAGCTCATAATGACATCCCTTATCTGCCTTGATCTTGGCTTCCTATTGTTTGCTAGTTTTTTTGGGAACACTTTGTATAATAATTACTCTTGTAGACCAAGAGCATCTAAATTAAATTAAAATAAATAWATAATAAGAAGAATAAATTACCTAGTTTTTCCTAAAACACTTCCATATACAAAATGGGTTAAGGCAGGAGATTTAATTTGCACTACTAGACTTAAATTCAATAAACTAAGCAGGCTATTGATACCAGACATCRCGAATCATGGCAAAGGCTGAATCCGAGCGCTGGCCATAGTCAGGCAGATGACACCAGTGGGACTGTTCAGGAGCCGGTTTGACGTTTACTTGTTTTCTTAAGCAGATAAGTGGGGATCCCGAGTATCATGCAAGCCCAGGATGTGGGAGAGATCGTTTTTTTCTGCTCCTTCTGCTAATTGGGAAGGGTGTAAAGAGTAAGAGCTATGTGTCTGAAACCCATGCCGATGCTTTGTGAAGAATTCTTTGGGCACACTGAGACTTTCTGTTTAGTCTTTTGAATCCGTTTTCTCTATTAACCTAAAAGCAATGCAGCTTGGAAGTATCTCCCCGTGCTTCATGTAAACATGGCACAGCACGCAGGAAGCATCGCGCTTCCATACTCTGCTCTGACGGTGGTCACCAGCACATTTACCAGGAGGCTTCAGGAGGGAACAAGGCACCCTAGCACCACGGAAAGCTTCCTTCTGCTCCCACCATCCCAAATTCATTCATGCCTAGACGATTTCTATCCAAAATAACTGTAACACATACAAAAAACCTCACTATGCCTACAAAGATTAGATTGTTTTTAAGTCATTCTGCTCATGTCCCAATTCTGCTACCTCTTCTCTTCAGCAGATAAGCACACATGTGCTTCTAGCTCACAACTGCTGATGGCATCTACCAGAAATAGGAAAATACCACAAACATTGTACAGTTTGTTTCTACTCTACAGCTCCCTGCAAGGTCCATCGGTGAGCTTCAAATTAGCCAGTACGTTTGGCCATCATCAAAATTCAGAAAAAGTTATTGCACTACTTTTCTACAAAAAATATATTAACTTACTAACATATTAAATATATTATATGTTTGTAATACATACAGACTCTTTACCCTGATATTCTCTACTTTCTAAGTCATTATCTAAACCTCTTGATGGAAACTAATGCTGCTTCTCAGTAAGATACAAGGTTGCCAACATCCTCCTGACATTAATCAAAACACTTGATTTCTAAGGCGTGCTATGAAATCACTCGGGAGAGGTGCTACATTTTCCCTCAGCTATCTGTATTTACCTATGAGAAGTTGTGCTTTCTTCAAAGTAATCTCAAAGGTGAGCAGAAAAAGTGAAAAAGGTGTTCTTCCAAAATCTATGTTGAATATTCCCACACTGAGGGAAAAAAGGCAAAAGCATAAAGTTTAAGTGAGCTTTTTAATAACACCACCTATTATAATCTTAGTTTTCTTTACATACCAGACTATATTATTCTCTGACATATGAGGTCATTGAAATTCTATTTCTTGTTAAGTCTTAGAAGATAATAAGGGTTATAATTAAAATGTATTCTTGTAGTGAGAAGGTAAAAATTAGTACAAGAATTTAGATCAAACTATTTTTTGTTGCTTTTTTTGAAAGGGTATATTAAGTATATTTTAATATCATATCATAATCCTTCTTGCAGGGCCTCACCACCTGAAATAATTAGCATTAGAACATTAGCATAGGATTTTCAAATCACATTTTTGTCTTTGGTATTCATTTTACATCATTCAATAAGCCAAGAAAGACTTGCTGAAGTAAGTCATCCAGCATAACTCAACAGAGGTTGTTTCTTATGCTCAGTCTAGCTGGTTTGGTTTAGTTCATTTTATAAAAAGTCACTCTACTAGATTTCCACTACCTCTGTCCATCTCTTGATGATTTTATTCTTACACATGAAAAACTCCTAAGGAGTTTTTTTCACGTATTTGCCTCTTAAATCTATGTGACAGATTTTATCTTTTTGCATTGACTTCTTCCCCAGTGGCTCAGACTAAATGATTCCTTTTATTTTTTCATCTGTGCATACAAAACTATGGCAACTAGGTTTCTGCTTTTTTTTCCTGATTTCCACCCCCTTCCTCCAACTTCTTTACACTAGTGAATGTCTCTTCCATGACAGAGAAGAAGGCTGGGTATGAAAGAAGAGGAACAGCAAAGAGGCCCCAAAGAGCTCTTGAAGTGAAGGAAAATATCTTGCAATTAGTGTGAGACATAAGTGGGAGCCAACAGAGAGATGCAACCTTCCAAAATAACTTATACTGCCAACTATTCTGTTTAATAAATAATTAGTAACCGACTAATCTACTTCAATTTTACAAGCTAAAAACCATACACACATGTATTACACAATAAAGAGGTAAAGAAAATTATGTTTACATTCTTCTCATGTTACACTCTTTTTATCACTAACAGTATTGTTCTATGCACATTGTACATGCAGAATTAGATCGATAAAAACAGCAAATCATATGAAAAGAATCTGAAAGCTGCTCCATCTTTTGAGATGCTCGATACCTCCATTATCCTCTCCATAAATATTTTGATTAATTGAGGATTCCCACAAAGGAGAGCCTTACTATGAATCACCTCCAGTCTGGCAAGCTTTCATTAGGCCACAGGAATGTTCCAACTCCGAAACGTACATTTAATTGGAAGGAATTCATCAACTGTTTAGAAAGGAGAAAAACACAATAACATCCATGTGTCTGAGAGCTCAGTACTTTTTAGGATACTTGGTCCAGGAATAAAGTGTCTTGTAATTTTCTGATACTTTCCTTCCCATGCTAAAAGGGCCTGAAAATATGCAGCATAAAGGCAACTGGATTTTCCTGTCTTTTCCATTCTTTCCCTTTCAATCTCACTCCACATGCAACAATATGAAGTTTGTGCGATCTATACATGTTGCTAACTATTGTCTGTAACATGTCTATTCAGGAAGTCTAAAATAGTCACATATTATTCCATTAAATTATTGAAGCAATATACTTCCCAAGAAGGAGGGAAGGAAGGAAGCTTATACTTCAGTGCACCAAAGAAACACCTCACAACACCAGCTATTCACAGAACATGGATGGGTTAAAACTTAATGTATTTTGACGGAGTCCTGATCGAGTCATCCCACAATAAAAAGGAACATTGCATTGCAACACAAAATCTCTGAACAGCCTGTACAATAGTTGTTGGGTATCACGTCAGTACTAATTAAATAGAGTTGATACAACTGTTATAAGAGGGTATGGAGGAAGATGTCTCAACTTGGGAAAACTTGTGTAGTTTTCTTGAGTAATATTAGGTTTGATGAAGTGGTTGATTTATATAATGTTTACCAACTCTATCCAGCAATGAAAAAAGTCTCAAATATGTGATTATTACACTCGAATATAAAAGGAAAGGCAAGTTCATCTCCTTGAACACAGTGGAAATGGCACGTAATAAATACACACTGTGAGAAAGATAGTGCTTGTACAAAGAAATTTAGTGCACACATTAGGAAGACCTCTGGTGCCTATAGTAGACATTCACCAAGATTACACACATTATTGGTTTAATCTCACTGCTATCCCTACCATCTGCTACTCTCCTTTCAGAACAGTTGTTAGATAGGGCACACTTACTCAGGTACCTTATTGACGTCACAAATTCTGCAACACACAAGTATTAAAGAGGTAGCAACATGTTCCATTAACCTTTACTCAATCACAGAAGTGATACTTCAGGTTTATTTCAAATAAAGTGTTTTAATACTGTTGACTCTGTCTCTGAGACATCTCCTTCGTGCTATCTTAAGTCTCTGCTATGTTACCTGCCCTGAAGGTTTTGCACATGAGCAGATTACTCATAAGGAAAATCATGGACTATCCACTTCTGAATGCGTAAAAAGAACCATCTCAGTGAAGTCTTTGCATGTAACGCAGTACTCTCAAGCTCATTAGCAGGGGCCAGTTAAGATCTATTGCTGGAACACTGAAGAGGAATATCTTGACAGAGTGTCAATGTGGGTAAGGGTGCTGTTGACTAGCAATAGGAACCTATGTGGTTACTTAGTTTTCATATCTGAGTCAATCTTCTGCAGCACTCTTTTTTCAGTAAAGAATAATCACACAGAAATCATGAGACTCTTAAGAAATTTACATTTTCAGAAAAAGCATTATGTTGGATTCATTATTGTCATAATTAAAAACATGAATATCATGCAGCATCTAKGTAGGTCCTCAAGTAACAAATGCTTAGTGCCTTAGAACTTGTAAGAGTAGCTTGGAGCAAGACAACTTCCACTAAAAAGAAGTAATCAGAGGAAAAAAACATATCCAAGAAAGCCAGGTTGTCTGTCTTCACCAATTACCCTCCTTTTTCTTTCACAAATTGAAATAAAGAGAGATTTAAGATACTGTAAAAGTGGAAAAGACTGTGGAAAAAAAAAGTCTATACCAGAAAGCGTGGAGTTAGCCCTTCAGAAGTCAGTACCTACCCAGTATTTTCACCTTAAAGTAAAATACAGTCAAATTCTAAAGGGAAGGGGGAATTTTAAAGGGAAGCAACTTGGGATGCATTTAACATCATGCACACTGAATTTAAGATATTTTACCTACTAGTAAAAGTAAATRATTTAAAAAGGAAAAAAAAAAAGAAAAGCAGGWGTAAGGAGACACCAGAAAGAGCTACAAAGCTGAGGACAGAGACGGCTACCTTCCACTTCAAACAATATGTAGGGAGATCACTGAGGACACCAAGTTCTGTCACGTTGGACACCAAGTGGGAGAGTGTCATGGTGTCCTCCAAACGCAGGGCTGGCTCCCTCCCATGGACRATCTACTGGGTCCTCCTATGAGTTCTCCCACAACTCTCAATACTCTGTCACAATTTTGTGGTTTAATCCAAGCTCTTCCCTTTCTCACACACAATACTCCTGAGCCTGGCTCTGACCTCCCTGCGCCATTTCCTCAGCTAAAAACCGTAGGCATTGTCTGCTGCTGAGCGGAAAGCAGAAATATCCCTCACAAAAGGACAAGCCAACAAGATGTCCAAGCATGAGCAAAGTGCCACACTGTCAGAAACAAGTGAATTGTTCCTGAGCAGGGACATGAGGTCCCAGCTTAATGATCTACCAGCTGCATAAAAACTGCTGCAAGCTGCAGGAGCAAGTATATGGCAGGTAAATTTGATCTGCAGTCCAGAATGTCTTCAGCATGGCTTTCCTGGTGCCCAAGTCATTTGTCACTTTAAATACAATAAATGAAAATTTTTCTGCTGCTGAGAAAAATTCACTTAATACACAGGAACTCAAGGAAATTACCCAGCAAACATCAGGTGTAAAAAACCCCTAAAATAGTATCACGAAGGACTGGAGAAAACAAACAGTTGCTGCTGTGGCAAAAACTGTAATATTTGTTGCTGCAGCTTAATAGCAGCGAGTGCTGACCTCCATAGCAGGAACAACTTGTCAAGTATCTGCTGAAGCCAATGCCTCCTGACCTGCTATTGGCATAACGCTCTCGCAGCGACGCTTGTTGCCTCTCCGATACCTAGAGCAAGTGCTTGTGCATTGCAAACAAAACTGAAAATGTCTATTAATGTTTACCAGCAGCTTCTCATTATTTGTAAGGATGAATCATCTCTTGGCTCCCCAAAACTCTGAGTAAATCTTAGCCACTCCTGCACTGACTAATACTCACTACTATTACTATGGGACTCCAGTGAGATACTCTAGTCCATATACTCTGTGCCATAACAAACTCCTATCTGATTCATCCTGGGCAGTTTATTTGCCAGCAGGCATATTATTATGCCAAAGCACAGAGGATAATGGAAATACAAAATCACAAATTTGAACATCTTTGCCAAAATATTAGGAACTGGATAAAGATCTTAAGTGTCAACAATATATTGCTTCTTGAATTTGGTTATTATTTATTCTCTCCCTACTCACAGCACACAGCTTCCCCCATTAAWTTCTACTTACTTAGTTACTGATGAAGCTTTTTCCATCTAAGAAAATTTAAGAAAATTACAAAAAGAAAATTGCAAAATATGGTAGGATAAAAATAAAAATGCCTAAACAATAAATGTAATGTAAGCTCAGCCAAGTCTTGTAATAACATAGCACACCAATACAAGTAGTATTCATATAAAATAATTAAATAAGAAAACAATATAAGGGCTGCCAGAATCCAGGCCACACAGGTCAATAAGGCAAATCAGGATTTACCCAAACCATGTGCCTGATCTGCCTTAAAAAAAAAAATAAATAAAATAAACACTATTTCTCTGGGTTTATCTTTAATCCATCTAACAGTCCAAAGCAGTGATAAATATGTTGAGTAAAACAGCAATACAATGACCTCAAAGATAGATCTGTGACAACTGTGTTATCTATATAAATACATTATCAGACAAGAAATTCTATTCATATACAACGATGGTCTTTTAAAAGGCAAAGCATGTCACTACCACTGCTAGAAGTACATCGAGTAATGAAATTCTGATGATGAGCAAAATGAAAGATACAGCCTTGATACGAAAGGCCAACTTTGTGTTTGATTAAAATTCAGTGAGACAACTTAGTCATCCGATTGTCTTCAGAATAGTTTGTTTTCTCTATTTTTCAAAGAAATTTCCCACACTTAGTTCATATTTGTTCTTTCATCTTCAAAAATTTGCAAAATAATTGAGAACTTTTCAAGAGCTAACCCTATTTCTCTAGCTTGATTATACAATACTGAAGTCAACCTTTTTCGGGCCACCTTCCTACAAAAATATTTTATTCTGAAGAATAGAGTAACTGTTTTTCTCTTCTATTGGATTTTAGAATATAAATTCCACACATTTTAAAAGCTTTCACTGAGCAATGCATGTTACTTCATTTTCCACCATATTTCTCCAGGCTAAATTCCATCTTAATTCCTCCTGTGTTTAAAATACTCAAATTATATCAGCTTTTGCCTGACTCAGTAATGTCAAATACTGGCATACTGTATCTGTCACACCTGATGTGTCATTTCTGGCTCAGCTAACAGTTTTCAGTCCAGTAAATTCAATGGGTTTCTGCAACCTCTCGGTATCTTTGGTTGTAAAATCTTCAGGGCAGTGACTGAGACCTCAACAYGCTACTGGAAGCCATTAAGCAAACATCAGTAGTTACCTGTACAGTAAGTTTCCATAACTTCMCTGCTTGCCAGAAAACACTGTTCACTATTACAACAAACAGCCAAGAAGGGAAGTTCCTGAAYAGAGTCAGCTTCAGGGCTGATACAGCTTGAAACTGCTCAACAACCAAGGCAACGTAACGTAACAGGTAACACACCAGGCACTGAAACAGCAAATTTAATTAGCGCCAAATCTTTATTTTAGTTGATGAGATTCCTGCACAGATACTCTTTGTTGGCTGTATTCCAACGCAGTGCCAAGATGTTTCATATCGCATCTGAATACATCTATCCCCATAATACAGCTGCATTGCTAATCAGCAACTTACCTGTGCAAAGTATCAAGAACCATCTCTGAAATTAATATAGATTTGGCTGCACAAACTACATAGGAAATAGGYCAAAAGCACAAAAGGAAACAAACTTGTTAGGCCTCTAAGATTGCAGCTGAGCTTTCTATGCAYTGCTGCAACACCATTCAATAAATCTGGCACACTAAAATTGGATAGTTGTTTCTTACAAGCTCCCCTCAACTTCACCATTTTCTCAGGGCTAGAGTCAAATCAAACCATACGAAACCCCAAATCTCAGATTCTGATTTTCCATTGCCACTACACCTAACAAGCAGCAAAACCTGCCACAAAAAAAAATAGGATTGCAATTCAATTACTTTTCCAATATTAGGCTTAATTCTGTGTCACTCATTTGTTTTTCACTCATTTTTGAAAAATGAAAACACTTCTATTTTTTTTTCTCATAGCTGATTATACAAATGGGAAAAAAATAGAAATAACACACTACAGATTCAATATGTTCTTAATCCTACTAGGGCAAGGCCCACCAATCATGCTTTGACCTTTATTCTTTTGCAACTGAACCTCTTYAGATAAGTGGGAACATTTTGGGGGGAGAGAACCTGTTTTATCRAAGTCAGAAAATGAAATAACTAACRTTTTACAAATAGCAATAATRTTTATCTCAACTGAACTTAACTCCCAAGCACTCTGGCTGTACAAGCCAGCTGGAACACAGTAAGTGGGCACTTTTTCAGATTTCAGATTACAGTGAAATATCACTGCATAGAGCACGCAGAAACCCCTAGACATGAATCTAAACTTTATTTTCTCCCCTATCTCTTTTGTGTGAGACACAAATATCACCAAATCATATTTAGTTTGGGAAACTTTTCCTACCATTTAGTGATCTGATGCAGAGCATATTTTTCCAGAGCACTTTGGTATTCACGTCTCGCTTCCAAAAAGCTGGGGGAGTTTTGCTTGTTTTTAAGAAAGTACTTGCTCACAACATAGTGATTGGGTGATATAGGAGAATAATATTATTGAGTGCATTTAGAGCAAAGCAGTGACAATCGCTGGGGCATTGAAAGGGTTGACTGATTTACACAGCAGCATCAAGCTTATGGGAAGGAATTCTAGAAGTAAGGACCTCAGTGACCACTTCTTGATCCTTTAAGAAAACTCTAATAATTGCATTTATTGTATTGCATTWAAAAAACCTAATTTTATTTATTTAATTGCATTTGACTTATCCCTGTAGTGGTGATGCAGTAAGATTACACATACATTGCAGCTCTGGAGGTAAAAACACTGGGATATTTCAGRGTGTTGTATTTGAGAAAACGTAATATCAAAGACAAAACACCAATAATCAAAAAAAGTGTCTGTTGAATCTTTTTGTAATTAGCTGGCCTTTAATGACTAAAATTTAATTTCCAGTATTGTCTGTAGCTCCCACCAAAACTCATCTTGTTCAACTGGCCATCTGGTCTGGCACCAGAAGGTGGCAATTTTCATGTTTTCTCACGTAATTTCTGGAATGCTTTTTGAGACAAATATGAAAAGCTAGATAAAATGATTATCACTAYGTACGAAGTAATGACATAGATTCTATGAAATTTTTATTACTATTATTCTRCTATACTGCACTTGGTAAAACTCCAAAACAAGTCAGACAGGTTTCTCCAGAAAGTTGCCAGTAAAATATCTGCGTCACATATTTGGCATATGTTTCATCTCATTTCCTTCATTGCCTATCCTTCCACCTTTCTTGCTTTCAAGAGAAATAATAATGCTATTAGTATACGCAGAGTAAATATAGTTCCACAAATGCAGTAAAAAATTTTTGGACTTTTTTATTTTTTAAAAAAAAAAAAAAAAAGGTAGAGCTACTGTTACTTCAGAACAAAATTCCACTCTGCTTGTGGTTAGCAGAAGTGACTTCCTCGCTTTGAAAAGAACAGGAATAAAGCACCTTTTCCAGGTCAAATACAATGTGCAGCATTACATTCCTGTGAACATAAAGTAGTCCATTTGATTGAAAGAATTTCTTATYTCAGCTCTAAGATACATTCCATGCCATCATTAGTATGAAACACATGTTGCAGCAAAGTGACTTTTTATTTGATAATGCAGGCAGAGATCTAGAGRGAATTACTTCTGATTGAGTGCCTTGAAGATGCTATCACATCTACTTTTTTTCTGACTGGTTGCTTTCAGTATTTCAAATTATTCTTTCTATAATTGCTTTTAAGGTCTTCATTTTCTTTTAAAACTTTGCACCAGTTTTACATAAGCAAAAATAAGTCAGGATGATATCAAATAAGGCACAAGGGTCTGAACTTGCTTTAAGTTCATGGTTGAGTTTTACACTGCTCATGTTTGCATGGGGAAAGYTGCTTTGGGGACCTCCTAGATTAAAGAACCTACTAGAAATTCTGTCCAGCTYGTTTTGGAAAGCAGCAGAACAGTCATCTTCAGAAAGCCCCCAGCTATGTTTTCYAACATGTTGCAGCCCTAACTCTTGTTTACATACAGAGGGGGGAAGTTCCCAGGGGATATCTGCCACAGAATCTCTAGGACACTGCGTGGGTCATATGTACCAGAGAGAAGGGGGAAGAAGAACATTCTTGTCAAAATATGATTTTGTGGGTTTGGTAGAAAATTTTCTGTATACACATTATGTATATATGAAATACAGAGTAACACTTCTATGTGAAATTTTGATAATATCTCTAGTGATACAAGACTTTGAAAAGTAGAAATCAGCTTTGTGGGCGCACATGGAGTTCTGCTCCCAAACCTGCTGGAGAGACCATCCAGAAACAGTCTGAACTGACACCAGCCCTTTGGACAGGCACCTCTCACTGAAAAGCAGCAGCRGTCAAAAGCATCCCTGGATTCCTAAGACAAAAAGAAAATCATTGCCCTCATCTTGAAAACAGGCAACAACTGAAGAAGAGCAACAGCACTGCAGGCAGAGAGGGACTTTTGCCTATTCACTAGTTATTTTACAGTTAATAAATAGCTGAAGTATCACAACGCTATTTTGGCTTGCAGAACCCTTGGTTTTCACTAGGAGCTAGAAAATGCTCCCGCATTGCCATCTTGTGGAGAGTGTGACTTTTTACATTTGACCCTTTGCTGGGTCAAACAGCAATCAGCACTTCAAAAGGATTTTTAAAATTCTGCTTTTCCTCGTTAAAAACCTATACTTTATATAACGTGCTAAAATATCAGTTTTTCTTGAACTCATTTTTCTACTTTGTAAGATACAAAGGATAAGGGATCCTGCACTGCTAGTACTTTCCACTAAAAGTAATAAACAGAGAAAAAATGTAGTTCCATGCTGAAAGCATCTCAGTGATAATACTTGTTGAATGCTTTCAATTTCTAGAGGGAATCAAATTCATAAAAATCCCTGTTTTAAGTACATTCTTATACTCCTACAGTCTAACCCTTAAAGTGAGGCCGTCCATTAACACCCGTATGACATTTCTTCCCTGTAGGGATGTCACTCAACACAACTGATAGCCAAATAGGGACCAACTCTTAAGTRAATTTGAAGGAAGCACCTGTGTAAGCCATTCTCCACCACACTTCATAGGTTAAAAACACAACATATGTTTTTGTTCACTGACATTTTTACTCATTTTCACGGAGTCACTATGTAAYTTTATCATTTGCAATTGGGGTTTTATCAGATAGACTCAGTGAAAGGATAAGAAAATATCCAGCTTTCTATCCGGCTGAATTTCATTCGAATGAAAACTGTAATACTGAAAACATCACTCATGCAAGCTTAAAATGAAAAATATCACAACACAGGATAAGAAGTTTTGACATGAAGCAAGTAGGGTAAAGCCTGAAGTTTCACAAGCTCTGATGCTTCTTGCATGACCTGTTGATTTGATGTATTAATGAATGCAGTGCCAGTGTTCCACTCCTTGACCTCTTCTGTCCTCCTTTGAACTCCAATAGCTCTTCTGATTCCTCTCCTTATCCTACTCCCACAGACGAGCATGACTATATCTTGGTACATATTATATACGCCAAAGAGGCTCRTAAAGAAAATACCTTGACACTCCTGAGGTGCTGAGGATTATACATTTTCTTAAGACTTAAGACTTTATTGTCCTCAGAAGGAAGACTACTGAATTAAAAGATCCGAAGCACTGCAACAGAGGCCATTTTGGAGTTTGCCCTTAAAAAACAAAACCTTGCCTGTCACATTTGGTACCCAGGAGACTGGGAAAAGTGGGGAAACCTGCAGGATGGAATGTGTTTCACTTGAGAGGAAATGGCAGGAGACAATGGGAACTTCCTCACCCACGCTGAACGAAGCAGGGACAAGGAGGCCATTGTTTCCCCTCTGCTCCTAAATAGACAATAAATCCCAGTTACCACTGGTAGAGTTAACAGGATCCAGATGTTGGTAATCTGAGAATAAGCATGTAAGTGAACTCATAAAACAATTAACTGTTATAATATAGTTTTATAGAACATGTTATTGGAGATAAAGAGAACTTAAAGCCTTAGAAAACACGGGGTACTGCAGAGWTCAGAATTAGACATTAAAAAATTGGTATTCTAAGAGCAGTACCACCAACGCCAAAAAACATCGTTTTTACAGTCAGAGAATAACATTTAAAATAAAGTTATGCACATTGTTATGACACACAGAACCACATATCTGAAACAAAGAGTCCAATTCCCAATCACAAAAGCAGCTCTTCTACTGCTTTTTTGTTTGTTTGTTTGTTTGTTTTTTACAAAAAACAGGTAATCTGCTGTCTATCAGTGTCTGGTTGAATAGGGAATTTCAGTGAAGAGGCCCCAGAGAGGTAGGAGCTTGTACTATTCGCATGTAGCCCCACTCTGTCAAAAACACAGCCCACGCTGCAAACATAAAATCATTTTGTGTGTATCTAATTAAATCTGTTAATGCTCTCCCAGTTTCCCACCCTAATCTAATCCCACCCTAATGAGGGTATACTTTAAAAGAGAGTGAGAAAGCGAAATTTCTCACAGTCATGGACTATGCTAACATCTATAAAGATAACTATGAATCTGTTTGCATGCTCATGATTAGAGAAAATATTTCAAAACATTTTCTAATGGGAATAACTTCCCAATTGGCCTGGMCTTTTCTTTTGCTTCCTTCTCTTTCCCTTTGGTCTCTTCATGCTCCTCTTAGCCTCCACCACTGCCCAGACCATATCTGTGACCTTTGGTTCCTTAAGGACAACAGCAGCATGTTCTTGCCCCCTTCACAAACCAGTTGTGGARAAACTAGAACAAAACGAATATACAAGCTGTACATGTTAGGTTTATTTAGAAGAAATAACTAACTTTCCTTGGAATAACATGTCTTATACTCTTCAGTATCTATACCTATAAAACCTGTACAGAAATAGAACAATATAGACAATAGAACAATAGACAGAAACTGTGGCAAACCAAATATCAAATACAAACTGTGTATTTTAATAGCCATCTATCTCTGTTTTGCCTCAGAATCTTTCTTGATCAATACATAATATACTTCAATAGCATATATACATAAATTTTCAGCAGATCATTTCCACTTCAAACACAGGCCTTAGCACAGTGTCAGTAACCCTGACAAAGAAGCTGGCCACCATTCTGTCTCAGGACACATTATAACATACACTGGATATTTGTCTGATGAATAAGTCTACCAAGCACTTCATGCCTGTACGGACAGGTTGGGATGCCTGAGGCATTCACAATATGAGCTAATTTTCTTTCTATGATATATATTAAATGAATACATGAATCCACAGAAGCTAAAGCTTGAAACTATTGCAGTCTAKTAACAACATTAAATTACTCTTATTCATGTTGACATATATGATATTTCTCAACATGCTATTACAAAAAAGTGACATTCAAAAAGCAGTTTGAAGTATTAATGATGTTATGAAAAATGCTTGCTAACATTTGCTACAGTTGCTAATAATTGTGACAACTATTCACCTAAAAAGTATCATGAAAAACACTCTCTCCCACTCCCAAAGAGATAGAAACTGTAAGAAAATAAAGCATGCAAATGGAATCATGAAACTGAAAGTGATTGATTTTCACTGCAGTTTATCTTGGATTTAACACAGTAATACCAACACATCTGACATTAACTGAATACACTCAAAACTAAACATTTCAAAAGAATTAAAYTAAACATAGAAGATCTTCTGTTCAATTATTACAGTGAAAAGTAATGAAAGTTTTTCTTAATGGAAATGGACATTYAAATGCACCCAAAAGAAAATCTATTTTTACACTAACAGGTTTTGAGCAAATCCCTGTATTCCAAAGATAAAGGAAATGGCTCTTCCACTTAKAATAATGTTTGAAATTTACTGGATACCTTCTGCAATTGGAARGTATCCATGCTACAGGATAGCCTCAGGAAAACAATGAGCCTTACCCTGTTTAATAAAATACAAATTGATTCAGTTTTATTCCTGCAACTTACAAAAATGTACTCCGTAATAAAGCATACAAATTACATGAAGCATCTGGATAACAATACAGCAGAGAGTTTCCAATAACAAATCAATAGAATTGAGGTAAAAAAAGTGAAATTTGGATTTTCTTTTTTCTCTTCATAAAAGATAAGTAGGAAGAATAATTTATGACATTGGCAAGAAAGGCAAACGGGTAGGATCATGCAGACAAGTTGAATCAAATTCTAGGGAGTCTGCGGAAAGGCAGGTCCATAGCCAAGTGTGTCCAGATGAAATCTGGCAGAGAAATCACATGCTAGAAGCAGAGAACTACTCAGGAACGCCTAGTCTGAAAGAAGCAGATCTTGAAACACCGGATGAAGCACTGGAAAATTCGAGGGATGAGCACGATGAGATCCCTTATGAAGGCRGAGGCTAAAGTTCACAATAACTGCTGGGCACACAGAAACTCCCCAWTCAGAGTTCCTGGAGAAAAAACATCAAGACTGCTAACTCAGTACAAGCAGAGATAACACTGAGGTAATCTTAAAACCTTACAGATACAGGCCAGCTAATTTGTGTGTGATACTAGACAAAAAAAAATTTTTTCTTCATACACACAAACTGATAAACTACAGAAAATACATTCCTCTGCTTCAACTAAACTGGTTGACCCTACTTGGGTTTGACTGGAGAGGACTGAAACAAATCAAAGACATTTTTGAGACAATACTTGAGCTCCCTTGCTGTATTTGTACTTCATACTCAAGCAATGCAGTTACCTAGATAATTGAATAAATTGCAGTATATCAGGCAAAGTCCCACAAGAGTCCAAAACACCAAATCCTCTAAGGACTCCGGTGTGCTTTGTTAGACCATCTTAAGCCTACTGAACTGCAGTCTTTTGCAGCTGTCTGCAAAAAAATGTGKTTAATCCTTAAGCTTCATATTCCTCATTCTAATACATTTTTGTCATACCATAAACTGTTTCTTGTCTAATTAGAACAAAACTTCAAAAAAATTTTACCAGTAAAAACAAAAAAAAGACAACTCCAAAAAACTGAAAAAAATATTTTAAAATCGGGAAGTGCTACTCCATCCATCTTTAATTCACCTTTCAATCAGCAACAGATARTAATAATTAGGGTTTGCCACTGAAGAAATACATACAAGCAAACACACACCCATACACACACACACAAGCTGTTCCATTTAAGTTATTACCTTGCCCTTCTTCCAAAGGTCTCTAAACCAARAACGTCCAAATAAGGAAAACACTACTCATAGCAATAGGTCTGTCTTTTTCCTGTTTTGAGAACCACTTAGGAACATCTTTAAAGATTCCACTTAACTCCACACAGAACAGGGCGGGTGGACTAGATGATTTCTAGAGGTCCCTTCCCACATTAACCATTCCGTGATTCTGTGATGTTCCGGTGCCAGGAAGAAAGAAGCAACAGGTAATATAGAGCCCTCTCACCAGACAAACCCTGACCGCTGTGCTGGTATTTAGCATAGGGCAGGTTCCTGGGAGCTGGGTGAAGAAGAGCTCCTGTTACGCAGCCCCCGTGGTCTCAGAAGCRCCAGTTGTGACACATGGGCAGCACATCAGCGCTGCAAGCACAGCATCCCCCTGAGGGCCATTACAATTCTAAAGTCTCAGTTTCCATACATAAAACTGTGAAGATCCATTTTTATTGCCTTTAACCTGGACATCAGAAGTCACTTGAAATATATTAGAGCTATCAATTTTGCATATCTGAAAAGGCCACAGCTCTATGTTCCACTTAATAAGGAATTGATACAAGCTCACAAAAACAATCTGTACCATTTAAATACCCGCCTTTGGGGAATTTTGTGCCTCCTTTTCCTGCAGCATACTTGCATAATTCCTCACAGATTCTCTCACACTTATGGAAGTTTTATATATGTGGGTCAAGAATAGCCACTCTCAGGTCAATAAAAATGAAGGCTATTCTGGATAATTACAGACATCAAGTCACCTAAATATTTCTGGCTGCTTTAGGGTGTTCGCTTTAGCATTTATTCATTTGAATCTACCAAGGAAAATTACTACATCTTTCTAAATTTTACTTTTATTAGTGACATGACATTAGCGACATGAGCACACTTTGATACCGTTCTCTTAAGAGCATACTCTTGGATGGCATACAGTCTACCAGGCAGTAGAGATAAGAGATGTTATTTAAAGGATTTATTTTTAAATCATTCTCCTAAAAGTAATATTTTCGAGTTTTTGTTGTTGTTGTTGTTTTTCATTTGTTTGTTTATTTTTTGGGTTTTTTTTTGTGCTCAGATCCATAAACATATCTTGGGCCTTCAGATAATCTTAGATATGAAATGCTTAAAATTAAAGCTCTCTTTACAATTAGGCACAGTATAGTATTGGCACAGAATGACATAGAGCATCAGACCTTATGAGAGCAGTCATTCCTACCCTTAGTGGGGAATGTTCTAGACTAAAATTATTTTACTGGGTTTTTTTACTGTTTACTTTTACTGTTTACTGAGTTTTCTCACTCGAGCATTTCATTTTTGCACATTACAGAATGCTTTTAATATTCAATGCATTTATTGACAGGTAATAAAATCATAGTACTTTATATGCAAGACTGATTTAAATTATTCARGGTAAAAATTTGTTAAGAATTGACTTAATTATTAATTAGTGAAGATATGTTTATCCATCTACCCATCTCCTTTTTAGTGTAGCTTGAAACAAATTGCTGGAAAGGGAAAGACAAGAACTGGTCAACCACTGGTTKTAACTCTGAATGCTGCTCCCTAAAGCATTTTTCTCCAACCTTGTTGTTGAAAGTTGGTTTTACTTCTTGAAAATGGTCAGAACATGTATTGCATTCAGCAGCAGCACATCTGCATCCCTCAAAGAGATTACAAATTGCTTATCCTTTTGCTAATGTTCTTCCTTTGATCCAGASGTTCACATGCAATATTGATACATGCATCAACCAAAGACAGGAAAATAAATTCAAGTGAATAAAGGAGAGCATAAGAGCTTTGAGAATTTAAGGAAAAAAAGGCATTTCCTAAAGTAATTTTTAATTAATATACTCTTAGATACCATTCATTGACTGTGTAAAAYTGCCATGTAACAGAAACAAAGTTTCTGTGAGTATTGGTACTTAACCAACCTTGCAAACTTGTGTAAAACTAACATGACCAGAAAAAAAGTGGGGTTTTTTCCTTCCTAACACTAGCATAAATCTAAATCAAAACTGTCATTCTCTACATTTAGAATGACGCAGTTGAGGTCAGTGTTTGGTTGCATATGCTTTAATGCATGTAGATTTAAAACTTGGGAACTCTATAGAACTAATGAGGCTGCAAGCTGAAAGCACAGTAGAAGCTCTGCTTCTGTTTTGTCTGCATGCTCTACTGYGCTGCCTGGGCACAAACAGAGAAAGGGGCCTTTTATCAGCAGAGCTAGACTGTGCTTTAGATATAAAGATATACATTCAGCAGTAAGAATGTAAGTGTACAGTAGAGCAAGGGCAGCAGGTTCACAAACTACTACCAAACTGACTTTCACTACTGTCCTGCTCCGTATATGTACAGGTGTTTGATTTGGTGASAAAGAATATTTTCTTAGTCTTACTTGCAAAGAAAAAAATAAATCCAAAGCAATAACATAACTTCAACAGTCATACCCATCCTTATGCATGGTTTCAAGAGTTCTCAAGGCATAGAAAGACCTTCAAATTTAGACTTGCAATCTAAAAAGAAAATGAAGCAGTCATACTGAAGAGAGATAGATCAATCCAATCAACGTCACAGATAAAGTATTTTTGAACGTGCACTGACTGACCACAGAAACGTGGTCATTTTACACAGCTGAAGAAACCCACAATCTCTTGGCAGAGGTCTTCACTCTACAGGGATGGGAAATGGAGATCAAGCATGAGAAGGGATCGAGATTGTAGTTCTGACTGTACTTTCTTCTAAGGAACTAGAGATGTTCTCTAAGCTATTGATCTAGGACAGTTAGGTCCTTGAGAAAGCTTCTAAAAGTCGCCTGTGTCCTTTTACTTATTCAGCATCCAATAGAGTGGAAAGCTTTACAATGTAGTCAGTCATAACTTAAAGTCATTTACCATTTTGTATTTTATACAAAGTTTTTTAAATTAACAGAATCATACTGCAATGATACTGAGTTGTCTAACTACACTATTAGAGCTCACCAATGGAGAACACAAGGAAGAGCAATAATTTTAAAACCTCAAATCCCCTTAAATARCAAACTTCTTTTGAGCAGCTACTTTCTTTTTTGTATCCTTTTGTATTCTATTTTGTATAAAGTGATTAAGGTAAGGAAGATTTGTCCCTTAGCTAGGATCTGAAAATGCTGCTGGAAGGAAAGGGACATGTATATACAAGATAAGGACTCCTGAAATAGGCATTTTATAACTCAACTTCTATAACTTTCTTCAGAAAGTACATTTGCTTTCAATAGAAAAACAAACTAATAAACTCCCAGGTCTTCGGTGCTCTCCTCATGGAGCTTGCACACAAGGTTCTCACAAGCTGGAAAGATTCCAACAGGTTTCCAAGGGAAAACTTCAGAAAGAGGCCCTAGTCAACATATTGGCAGCACATAAACTTGTCTTTTTAATGGCAACCACTTTACATTGTTTAGCACATTTAGGAGGATTTGAAGATGAACCTAATAAAGTCACAAGTCTCTCAAAAATCTTGTGAGGAGGGAAAAAAAAAGGTGAGAAATKATATACATAGTCACTGCCAACAGGTCTCGAGTAAGAACTGCATGAGSAGGTGAAAAAAAATCTAGTGTTTGTGAAGAGCTTGATGACAGCTCTAGGCCTGCTTCCCTTATTCAACTGTTTCCACTTACATTCACTTGCGCATCTGTTACATATTTAGAGATATTTTTATTAGTAATTTTGGATGTATTGAAGCAGGTGAGCATGTGTTCAAAAGACAGCTAAAAATGGGAAGTTAATAAGGACAAATGAAATGGTTCAGAGGAAGYGGGTGATCAGGGTCTGCTCTCAGCAAGTGAAGACATTCACCTTTTAATCGGTGCTATGACAGATATCTAACACACACAAAAAAAAGTGTAACGTGGAAGTAATCCAGGGGAAAGCAATATGATTTCTGTAAAAACTCCTAGCAAGTATTGCCCAAGGATAACATCAAACACCAAATACCATCTTGGGCATAGTAGGCTTTCTGAATTKCTTTCTGAAGCAGTTTCTCCCAACTATCTACACTTATCTAAAGCTTTTATTTTAAAAGTTAGTTACACACACAATGGCCTTCCTGAATAGGAAGGCTTTCCAAAAGCTTTCCTTTAGGTTTCTATTCTCAAGTCTTTCTGAAAAACTGGTCACAAGGAAATTGATCTCTTTGGGAGAACAACGTGTCAGCAGATTGTGCCATAAACATATGGCTGATGAAAAAGTAYTCAAATAAATATAATAACACTGAATTTCCTTTGCACTGTTGAAAGTACTTACTTGTGACAGAAATAAGGACTCCAAAAACCACAAAATTATGTTTTCATATCTAAAAGTTTAGAGGTGTTGCAGAGCTTCCTAAGCACTTGACCAGCTCCTTCCCAAAGGAATCCGAACATCTGCATTAAGGTGTAGTTACACGATACACTGTCTCCTCTTTGGTGAGCAAAGCCAGCTCAAGATGTTCCCAGGCCTGTCCTCCCTGACCTGGCCAMTTATTTCTCCCTCGAAGCAGCTCCCTGAAATGAGCCAATTACAGAGAATTCTTCTGAAAATAAATAGGAAACACTTCTCCTCCGGGACTCAGGTGTTTTACCCACAGTAAAATATCTCRTCTGGCATCACAGGACAAAAGACTCTCCAGATGACAATTACCTAAATATTATTGGAGAGCAGGCATTCTTCTCTTTTAAAATGCACATAGTGATGATGTTTAAAGTTTCACTTAATATCATTTTACTTCAGTCGCACTGAATACAAATTGCACTTGGTTACAAGAGAGCTGGGAAAATTAAGCAAAGTTGTGGTCAGGGGCTGCTCCCAGAACAAGGAAGGAATGCCTGCGAGGTGCTTTCCAGATGATACAACAATATCCTATATATTCTAATCATATATAACCCTGGGTTTTTAAACAGTCATTTCAACTTAAAAGTAATCTTAACAGCAGTAATAACAAATCTCATACTATTAATAACATGAAAATGCTGTGATCTCTGTGTAATATACTCTAACCTGTAGCTAGCACGTTAAACTTCAGCAGAAGCAACGATTAAAAGAATCTAAATTGTTAACATTTTAAAAAGCTTCCGCTCTTTATGATCACAGCCATCCTGGACCATCTGTTTCGAAGCTTTCTGCCCCCAGTTTAAGTACAGTCATGCTTCCTGAACAACTAGACAGGCATTTTTCATCTTTAAAGCATCATTCACAAGTCCCCAAACCCCATCCAGCCGTCCCAACACTGCCTGGGCAGTTGTTACACACCTCAGKTTCAAACTGAATTTTTATCCTGTAWTTGTCCAAAACTTGCAGAAATCTTTCTCTGAATGTTAAAATAGCCCTTTTGAAAACCACAGAACAGTCCTACCTTTTGGACTCATCCGTAGCAGACTTCACTTCTGGAATCATGTTAGCTCCTCAGCTAACATGACTGTTACCACATCATCACAGAAACCACCACGCACAAACACAGCACTACTAGYRCTTAGCTGCTYAGAAGCCCACACTTGAGAGAARTGCATTAAGCTYAGAGTTTAATTATCCCATKATTTTTCTCATAGATTTCATGGTACTTCATTATTACTTATTTTTATTTCAGGAGTCATCAGAGTCACAACTTTTCTTTGAGGAGGTAGCCCTAAATAACTAGGCTAAAGGCTTTAGAGCAAACAAATACTTAAAAGCTCATAAATACCACAAACATTCAGAAGCAATAAAGCTGAAYACACTTTTTTAAAGCTTTTTTTTTAAACCAATATCCTATTTATTGGACAAAGGTATTTAGCAATCATGTTTGTTTTTACAAACACTATACATACTTTTCAGCAGCCTGCAGAAGACRTAGCTCTGTAGACTAACACTAAAATGATCTTCCTGATTTTCTTTAAGACTGCAACATTCCTACAGGTTTTTGAAAAATTAAGCAACTTGTTCATTCACAAGTTAACTTGTTGACAAAAAAGTCACAAAAAAGTGAACTACATTTCCCTCTAAAGCACGAGTGTGCTTTCCTTTCCTCTGCTATAATTTCAGTTCCACACCAATATGTGTTTTCTAGGATTTTTTACATTAGAATTGTAGAACAAAACAGGAGCAATATGTGGACATGCTGTATTTTGCATTGTGTACATCCCACACTGTGTTTTGCATTGCTCAGCACTCCCACAAGGTGCACACTTTTGGTATGTGCTGTAGGTGTGCACCTAAGAACATCCTCACCTCTCCCAGGTCCATGGCACCAGATCAGAACTAACCCAAACTATGCACCTTATGGGATGCTGGGTCCTCATTACCAACTTAAACATTTCTACTTAAAGATCTAATACTTAGTGCTGCAAGTTAGGCATCGCTTTATGAAAACTCCACTGACTTCATTTCTGCTGCAGATGTGCTTTGAAATACACTCACCTTCAATTTCTGGTCAATTCTGATGCGCAGGGCATCTTTATTCACCYTTTAAGTTCTGATTCTAGACCCAGTGTCAGAAAAAAGACTAATATTAAATTCCTGCATGTGGCACAAAGTGATGTGTCTTTCAAAACAATATTAAATATTTATACAAATTGAGCATGAAATCATTCATACACTCATTACAATAAAATCTTCAAATCGCACWAAAAAGTATTACAGTTACATGACTAAAAGGAAATATGTATTTACTTTACCATGGAAAGCATTTGCCTGGACTGTGACTAAATGAAAAGTTTTTATACTTCTTGAATATGTCTTGAAAGAGGCAAAACAARTACTTTCTTTTTTAAGCATAATATCACTTTTCAAGTAGTGCTAAGATGATAACATAAAAATTTCTCCAATGAGAAAGTGTTAAAATATGGTAATGCTTTAATCTAGAAACAGAGCTGATGTCATTGTCTGCAAAAGTGGAAAAGTTTTTTAGTATGTACAAACGAGACTAAGTAGGGAAAAAGATACAAGGAAGGGAGACAAGAGAATGTGTAAAGTAGTGTAAATTAGGGGATTTAGGCAATAGGAAAGAAGAGAACCTGGCCTAGTCAAAGACAGAATTGCCAGTTTTTCTCAATTCCCTCCAATACTCAAAGGAATCTGGTTTTCTCCAAMACACATGTAGGGAGGCAGAAAGGAATAAGCACTTTAAGAAAATGCTCCCCTTTGAATCTTAATGTCATTATAAAAATAAATGAAAACAAATGCATCATTTTCACTAATTTCCTGGTGACACAAGAAAAACAGCAAAAAAAATACGTTCTAATTTTCAGGAAASAGGAAAAACAGTTTTTGTTGAGTTTGAACAGAATTTGTTTGTCCCTTTTGTGGAATCATAATTGATTACCTTCATTTTTATGTGTAAAACATTTCACAAAGCTATAGAAATACTGGAAACACTTGGCGTTTTCAAGTTCTTGAATGTATTTTAAAAAAATACATCTTAGAATCCCATTTAATAAAGAAAATAACCTGGGTAAAGGGATTATCCCATGATGTGTTTGCCCCTCATTCAGGAAGCAAGCCATCTTTCTCAGTTAAATATCTAAACACATTAGTGCACACCTCTAAATGGTGCTATTGTGATTAAATCTTCAATATTCTGCTGCTCAGAAAGACTAGCATTATATTCTTAACAGATRGAAYGGTTTATGCTCTTCAGAGAAATTACACTTATTGTGCAAACTCGAGTGCACCRATACTGGAGTGCTGCCTGTGATGAATGACTACCCCAACTGATTGAAACTTATAAAGGAAGCAACAGTTGGCACCACTGTACCATAAGCTCCRTAAACAATCCAGAGTGCTGATGCATGCCAGAATTTCTCTAACTGGTGGTCATCCTCTATCCGCTTAAAGCAGTGAAGTTAGTCAACATAGATTACAGGGCCCAAGGCCACACAAGGTGTCACTTTTMTCATCTCTAGAGAAGGATTTAAAACAGCAAAAGATTTATGCAGACACAAGTCACCCCATTACTATRATATTGCTACTTTAAAAGCACAAAATTAGAGGTTTTCATATCCTTACAAACCGTTTTACAAACTACTGGGCTTGAATTCGCCTTTGTTACAACAAAAAATCTAAGTATGGGGCAATTGTCAACGAAATTGAGGTATTTCATTCTTTGAGAAGAATTAAATTAGTTTTCCGGCAGAGCAATGCATATTTCATCTGTGAGGATTTAATTTCTGCACAGCCTTGTACCATTGCAATAACATTCAGGAGAACTTGGGCTCTTTATTTTGGATACACAAGTCAAGACAAAAAGAAAAAAATCCACCTTATTCACATAACTATAATATCCCTCAAATGCCTTAAAAGTTTACTGCTCATAGAATAGATCAAATATTTAACCCCTCATCTTTTCTTTTAAGAAAAAAAAAAACATTTTGACATAAATATTGGGAGGTTTAAAGTTCTAGTCAGCATTGCATTTACTGTCACACAAACAGGTGTTAATGCAGTTCCTGCCTTTCCTCTCAAGAGCTGTAAAACCACAGTCCTTTCAGAATTTAGGCAGGGATATAAATCTTGGCTCCAGGTGTTTCTGAATCACTTTCCATAATCTAAAGTAAAACTAGTCTTGCTCAACTCTGCCTAAAGTTTGAGTGCAGTTATAGGCTTCTACTCGGTTAAACTATGTCAAGAATGACTATGTAAAGTAAACTAGAACTTCCTGACGTATTGACTTTCTGGAAGGCTTGCTAAATTAACTTTATAACCCAATCTGAAAAACCAATTTTAAAAGAAACATGCAAGAGTGATAAATGARGGCTGAACACCTACCTGGTCGCATTGACCTGGATGAAGTGCAATAAGCAAGAAATTAAAAACATCCTGCTGTAATAATTCAGTTTAAATTGGAATTTGAAGGTAATCTTTCATTTTAGSTCGCTATTGATTTGACTGCACACCAGAAAAATACAAGCAGAGAGCACAAGCCAGCTCAAGAGATACAAACAATGAACACTTCAAACAACATTCCCATGAGCAGAGCACCAAACTTCTCCACTGTTGACCCTACACGTCCTCCCTAGCCTATGCYTAATCATGCTTCTCTTCTCAGCAAGGCTCTGAATTGCTCCCCTATTCCTCCCTGCCAGCTAGGAAATCCTCCCTCACTGTCTTGACTGATGGCTTCAATTAGCCAGCGGTAGCAGCTCAGGACACACCTCAGGTCTACCCAATGAGAAGGGAAGTTGGTGCTCTAGGAACACAGCGCTGAACACAGCGACTGTGTACGCTTGCCCCGGTAACATTCATGTACCACCTGCAACAGTCAAGACCTTCCACAGCCACAGATGGTATGTTCTGAATATTTACCTCCAAAAAAACAGTCTTTACTGAGTTTAAGATTTGGACCTTGTAAATTATCCATCACTACATAACTCACTGAATCAAAGCAGTGATTGATTTGAGTGAATATTTTCCAGACATGATTTAGACTCAATAGGAATTCCATATTACTTGATCGTTTTAGTAAAGCTAGATATTCTCTACATTTGCCTTATTTTAGAAGTATTTTCAATCAGGCCATAATTTATCATTTAAGGACAAAAACTATATGACCATTATCTGCCTTTTTTTTATTATTTTTTATTTTTCTCCCCAGTTACTACTGATTCTGAATTATATTTTAGGCCATCAAACTCCAKGTTTAGAGTTGAAATCATTTAATCACTAAAGTTTCTTATTACATTCCATGTTTTGATAGCAATTCAGAAACTCCAAGTCTAATAAGTGACCAAGGATGTACATAACTAATAGAGAGCAGAGCTTCCTGGAGAGTCTGCTCCTTGTTCTCCACAAACTGAAAAGTATTGGGAAGAGCAGGACCTGCTGTAAAGTTGGCACCTCTTGAGAAAAGCATGCTTCAAAAAGTGTCTTCTCACTGATTAAAATACAACTCCATTAACAAGCATGGGGAAGATAAAAGTCAGTTCTAAATATTAAGAGCCAAATAAAAAAAAATTTCAGGCTCAGCTTTTTTTTTTTAAAAAAAAAGTATTAAGTGTCTGATTTTAGCTTTATTAATAATTACTCTGATCAAGAAAATTTAAAAAGCACAAAGCAAAATGAAGACATTAAGATCTTGGGATTTTTTTTGTATGAAATTCTGGTTTATTTTTCAAGGCAACACGGAGCTTCAGGTWATTAATAGCAGAGTATTAGTAATTACAAGATGTTGACATGCACTCTATACAGTTGTCGATGACCTTATGCGTGTGGGTTTTTCTCATCCCTTAAGTAAAGCATATGAATTTTCAACAGTAGTAGTTAGACTGAAATCAGAGCTATTATTATCTTGTTAAAAACACCCTTCCACCTTCCCCATTCTACACAACTTGCAAGAATATAGTAAAACCTTCTAGTTTTTCTTAGCCTGCAACTTTTTGATCACCCTGTGCTTGGAAGAGAAACCTCTAGGGACAACCAAGTACCTAAAAAGAGACAAATGTGGAAGAAAGAAACCCAGTCCTTTGATAAGGGGCTGGAAKAGCAGGTATGTTTCATTGAAGGAAAGCAAAGGAAGGAGCCACATGGATTTATCCATGACTCATAGATAGAGAACATTTTCCATTTGTGGATTATATTGCCTTGCCACAGGTCAAGGATACATAAAGCAGAACAGAGTATGTCAGTTTATCTCCAAGGTTAGGATACACTTCAGTGCTTTGGAAGCAAAAGGTGGCACAGCAAACCTGAACAGTTAAAAAAAAAGAAAAGTCTCACCCATTGCTGTATTTGCACACACAGAGCAGTTAAAGAATCTGAAGATAAACAGCAAAGCAGTCAAAGCAAAGTTAAATGGACTGCACAGATTACACTAAACAGATTATTTCTAGAAAGCTATTTTGTCACAAATGTGACCTACCTATACATCAAAGAGGTGCTGAAGCCTCCTGGAAGCAGAAGCAGTTTGGTCCAGCTGTCCTTCATTAAGCGCTTCTAGTCTCCCTGGGGGTTAGGCCCTCCAGTCTCTGCTGACAGATGTTTGAATAATACTTTATTTGGTTGGTTTTGCAAGAAAGAGCTGAAATGATTGCCTTTGCTGACAGGAAACTTAGCAGGAACTAGAATTTGCAGTGGTACCTATTTCTCACGGGTCACCTGATGCTATTTTAACTATGTGAGTAGCACTGAATCCTCTCCACCTTGTAAAAGCCTTTTCAGTCATCTCAGGATCTCAAGCACAAAAGTTTCCATAATTTAGTATACCAGAGAGGCCTCAGAAAGCCGTACCATGAAGAAACAAATCAGCTGAGTGGTTCATTTCTTGCTCAAAGTGTTTACCTCTTAAGCATGAGTTTAAATGTAAAAGTATTCTCCCTAAGCTAAATTAGTTGTAAGTACCAAGGAAACAGCACTTRAGTTGCAAAATTCTATTTACTTTGCTAGAGGCTGCCTCAGTCAGCTTAAAGTATGCACATTCTTGAGAGTGCATTATTTATGTCATCTTTTTTCTTTATTCRTGACAAATATCTAGTATTTATGAAATGAAGGAAAATTAGGCAAGTAATACTCTCAAAGGATTTTGAAAAGGAAAATATCTTCATTTTAAGAGGATATTTAGGTGAGAAACTATGAAGATAAGCTCAGAAATATTTGTATTTTTAATTTCTAGAAAGCTGTTTTGCATAAGAGACAGRTAAACCTACCGATAGGCTCGTGAAAAGAAGTTCACAAAGGAAAGCCCAACTTTTTAACAGCAATGGCTTCAGAGCTGGTTCTCACTACTCACAAAGCAGATACTGGTCTTATAGATAGTTCTAGGAAAACAAGAATTTAAGGTCCCGTTGCATTAAGAAAACATAAATAAAATGCCAGGAAATGCTAGGAAAGCAGTAGAAAATGAAACTGGAATATAACAGGTCTTGCACATTCCTGGTGTACCTGGATCTCAAATGCTGTTAGGACTTTCCCAAGCAACATGTTAACACTACGTTATGAAAAGGGCAGAAAAACTGCATGTGTTGAGTGAAAGGGTTGTTAGCTGAGGATCCAGAGATGACACTATCCACAGCGCAGAGCGTTTTGGGTTGTACAAAGTCTTGTCTAGTCTTGTGGATCAAATTGTCATTGGCATTTGGAGGGAATAATATTAGAATAATACAGCTGAAAAAAATGTTTCTGGCATTTATAGCTTTTTTTTTTTTCTTTCAAAAGATCACAGAGGAAATTCTGTTAATAATAGATTTATATTTCTGCTAAAATAGACATGTATTGATAGCATTGATCCGCTACGTTCTCATTTGCTACACAAGCTATGAAGACAAAGCTAGAGAAAAGAATCAGCATTAGTACTTGTAGCAAGAAAAGAAATAAAAGTGCTTTCTCCTCCCAGGTAGTCCAGGTGTTCTAATCAGTAAGTCTAAAAACCAGTTTCTGAAAGAAAAAATTGCCTCTATTAGCAGACTGAATATGCAAATCATAAAGGAGAGAAGGATAAAGGGAATATTAAAATTCCCTTTCAGTTACAGAAATAGTTTTAACTGAACTTACCTTAAGGATTATGTCATAGGCTACTGATGAAGATGAGAGCTGGAATYAATTGGGCCCATCCAGTGTTACAGACAATAATGTATTCCTTATAAGCATCAGGAAAACCTTTCTCATAGGAGGAGTAGCTATGGGAAATGCAAAACAGCAATTTTGATATAGAGCTTGCTGCAGTACTTTTGGGTACAATCCCTTAAGTAAGGGAAAAGGACAAATTATTAGGATTTTCTCTAGCAAAACAGGCTCAGTGTTATAAACAAAAGCCTAAATGAAGTTTAAAAGGTGAACATGAACATTAGTTCATGAAGTAATCGTTCTCTTAAAAAGAAAATCTTGCAATTTTAAAATAGACCCTGAAGTGCAGAGTACTTCCATAATTTTCAATCTCATGTAACATGTTTAGTTGAGTTCATATTTCTAAGCTATCGAGATTTTTTTCTGCCAACAAAAGCTGATTCTGTCAGATTGGGAGGCATGTTGGCTTTTAATCTTTTCCCAGATGCTGACTTTGCTGCAGACTGGCACCACTGCCCCATTACTCAAAGCTGTTAGTCTCRCTGTGACTTGCAGAACTGCAGCTAACCTTACCAGATAAGACAATGCTAGCTACTGTTATCTGGAAAAAGCAGCAAATGTCAATCTTAAGGAAAAAAATGTAGCTTAAAGACTAAACTGTTTAGATTATAGTAGACACTTCTGTCTACATTTGCCAATAAACTATATTGAAATAGAAAACTTGTATCATAATTTATATGCTTTATTTATAGGAGCATGCTACACTCCCAAAGAGCTATTTGTAGTAAGGCCTCACTTTTTATTTTGTATAATAACTAACACCGGAGAAGTAACAGAAGAGTGATCCTWTAGCAAGTAATCTGACTTAAAGTCAAAAAGCACTATACAGAAAGCACTATTTTTGCAAGACCAGCAGGTTTACTTTATATGGAAGATTATTTTTAAAGCACTCCAGCTAAACCTTCAATTTTTAGGAGAGCACCGACTATTTTTAAATATACATCTTGCATTCAGATGGCTTCATGACTAGCAAAAATGCATTAGTTTTAAGGTGCTAAAAAAATTAAATTTGATTTTTGAATATTTTCTTTYATATATTTTTAAAATATGTTTTCCCCTGTATAATCTGCATCACTAAGCGCACCATTTAACCTGGACTTTACCTTTGGTCAATGAGGTATATGCGGCTGTCCGAGGTGATAAGACTAGAGATACGGATCAAGCAGTCATGTTGGCAGTAGCAGTTCCAACCCAGAGACTGCCTGGGTCTTGTGGCCTGTTCTGGGTTCAACGTTACAGCCGGGATAATGAATCACTGCTTGAGCTATGCAGTTTAATGACAGCACTGGCATGTTTATACACGGGCAACCGCTGTGCTTTTTTACAAGTAGCCATAAAATGGATAGAGGACTACCTGAGGTAGTTSAGCCTATTGAGCACACCTGGGCTTTCAGCGCCCCAATCCAAGCTAGCAATATACACACATACACACACAAACACCACCACCTCCCARCACAGACACCACACACCCTTCCAAGCATCCTTCACTGCCACCAAACACTAAGTACATCAGCATAACAGAAATACTACCAAGTGTGATTCATATTARGAGAAACTACAGTAGACATTGCACAAAAAGCTACACAAGTAAGATTTTAAATAAGCTTGATTTCTTCAGCATTAGCTGTAAAACACTTTTATACATCTGTATCTACCTGTCTGTAGAAGACCTGGACCAGAACACAGGACAAAAGCTAGTCAGTAAGCCCTGAACACAGAACAGTGTGTTAATAGCTTGGTGTCCAAGCTGGGTGTCAAGGTCTGCCCTCATACACACCCTAAGACATCACAGCACTGGAAAGCACCAAAGCAGACACCAAGGTTAAGGTTGATGGCCTCTCTGAGAAGGCACCATAAGAGAAGACATCATCAAAGTACTTACCCAGGCCATGCAGCCCACGAAAGTCAAATTAATGTACCCAGGCAAGCTATTGGCAAGAGAGCGTCCGTTCATGAACGGATAACTTCACTGCACATCACACTTGGCTTCCTGAAGACTAATCATCTGATTTCATTGCAAGAGAGAGTGCCCCCCACCTTGTAATCCCTTGTAACTTGATTTTTATCTTATCAAAAAGAATCTTAAGCACTACTGACCCTCCAACAGTGAAGAAGGCCTCCATATTCTGAATATATTTTATGTCCATAAACATCTCCCCTATGACTCCAGCTTGCTTCTTGCTCAGAGCAGCTCCTCTCTCTCTCTCTCTCTCGCCAAATAGTGATTCAGGGGTTATGAAGATTAAGGTCTCCCTGCTGAAGTACTGTATCTGTATGGCAAAGCTCTCAAATCTGATATATGTCTTATGCTTTGAAAGCAAAGGCCACATCTGCAAAATAAAAAACAAGAAACCAAAGAAAGTCCCACAATCCTTGTTTAAGGCCACGCTCAGAAATTTATCTCAAAAGAACAAAACGGAGAAGACAGTCACTTCTTTCAAACCCCTCTAAGGCACTAGAACAATTACCTTTCTTCCTGTTAAACTTATAAAATTATATCCATTACCCCTTGTGCAGATACAGGAATATTTCAAACTGAAGATAAATCATGTTCAGTGAATCAAAGCAATATTTTATCAGGAATAAGTCAAAGTCGCCTTCAAATTTAAAGGATTTACCTTTTCTTCTTTTAAACATGACAATCACAAAATACTTGAGTAGTAAATTGTCTGCTGACACATTTTCATAGAGTAAGACTATGAATACATAAAAAATCTGAAATGTTCACACATGCAGTAGTGTACAAAGAAGTCTTACATAAAACCTGAGTCACTAATCTTGGAAAATACTACAGCACAGCTTAAGTAGGAACCTGATAAATACTCAGGCTAAAAGTCCCCTGCCTATCAGCACCTATTTCTCTGTAGCTCACACAAAAACTCAACTACTTTGTCTGAAATAATCATAGCTGTCAACTACTTTCATAACCGCAAGTCATCGAAGCTTAAGTTACTACTAATACATAAGCTCAAGTAAGTTCATGAACTCGCCCTTCAGTTCCTTCCATAGGTTCCAATGGGATGGTTTCAATTAAGAGAACCCTTAAAACCAGACTACATTTTTTTCTATTAACCTTTTTCCTCAGTAGTTCTTTAAGTAGGTCATAAACAATTAACCGAACACCATAGTACTCTTGAGAGGTAAAACAACTCAGGGAATCCCTCCATTTCACATTTAGAGAAAACATAGGAAGAAGTTCCTAGGAGTAAATTATTTATGCCTTAGGACATGTGTAACATAGGGCTGACAACACTCTACATAAGCCCAAATCATGATTCAGTAAGATAGGGAAGACATAGCACAAATTCACTTGATCRTTAAACAAAAGAAAATGAACTACAACAAGTTAATGCAGTGCCAATATATTAAAACTCACTTATATTGGTGAAAATTAAAATGAGTAGATTACCTATGCAATCTAGCTCACTACTTCCCAATTAAGTTTATGTATTTTTTCTCATGTTTAGAATATAATGGGATTACTTATATGAAATACTGTTAATTTAAGTGGTATATGTGTGCACACACATGTTTATAGAGTAATAGTAAAGGTTTTAAAAAAAAATACTCCCAGAGGATTGGTTTGCATTTGACGGTACATTTCACAGTCATTTTACCTAGTATCAGGGGAGAAATATTTTTTAAAAAGCATAAGGAAAAATAAGACTCTAAACCCACAAGAAGTGGCTGGGGAAAAATCTGAAGCACATGTAGTACATAGAGCTATTTTAACACTTGAAAACTGACACAGTTTCAAAATGTAGACTTCTTTTAATCCTATTTTACACACTTTTTTCCAGAAACCCCTCTCCTCTCATTTGATCAATTCAAACATGAATTAACCAAACATCCAATAAACAAGTTTTTGCCTGGAGAATGCTTCGCTTCCAGTTCGCTACGGGCTCAGAACAAATCCTTCATCAGGAAAACACGAACCTGACATCACCTCCCCTGCCGCCCACTTACTTGCTGAAACCACAGCAAGCTGCAGAAAACTGAGGCACAAATTTTCGAACATGGTGCCTTAAGCCGAGTCAGAAACCTGATGAGAATGGAGAACAAATAAAAACAATCCCCTGCACAATATATCTTGAAGATATGGACACAATCCAGTTCGCAGCGCGGTGTGGAGGGAACGTGCAGCAGCAGGAGAAAATCCCTTAACCTGGTACTGCCCAAAACTCCACTTTCTGAAATCACTCTCAGCATTTACTGTAAGTGCTCAAAGGTCTCACCTGCAGCTCTCTTAATCCCAGCTCGTATTTCAGTCCGCACTCCATTGAGTGCGGCGACACCAGGAAAGATGAGAACTGCAATACAAGTGTGAAAAATTTATGCAGACCTTGCAGTACTTTTYAGAAATGTGATTTTTAACTTGGATTTAAATATCCTGAAGCATAACATTGTTTGATATCACCTATACCAACACTTAATCATTATACACCTAACACAGCCAAAAATTATCCTCCTGCCAATTCCAGAATTTATCATAAAAATTTACCGCATATGAGTTTTTTTTGCCCCCATGATAACTGGGAAGATAGTGAGGAGGTGAAAAACAACCCATACTGCTTCACTAGAACACCATTTCTCTGTGGCAACATTGCTTAGTGGCGTTGCCTACAATTMGAGCAGTTTCTCCTGAACAGTAAAACAAAAAAGTTTGTTTCCAAAGAAAGATTGGAAAACGGATAGGTCTTGAACAGATAGAACTTAAAGAGAATAAGAATTTTATAATTACGCTCATCTTGTAGTATCCTGTTCTTAGATAAGGTCACCTTGCATATACTCTGAGTTGACTATACCTCATTAAATAAGCTCTACTATCCTGGAGCATCAGCATGATTTCTTTTTCTCATTTTGCATGTGCAAATCACAAGTGTTTTAGCTACTATGCATCTTTTGGCAGCTCAAAAAAAAATCAATTTATGTTATTAAAAAATAAAAACCTTCCTACAGGTTTAATCAGGTATTAGATGAAATTACCTTTGGCTTCTATCTTCATCACTCTCGCCATAACCATTAGGAATAGCTGCAATTTCAGCTGTGAAAGTGGCCAGTCTCCACAAAACTCCAGAATTCCAAATTTAAGAAAATTGCAGTCTTTGGTTAATTACCCTGCTGCTGCCCAAAATGACAGTGCAGGGCACTGGCCAAGACAGTCACAATTCATTTTTGGCAGTTATCTGAGGAGAAATGCATGCTAGGTTTAAATCCTAAGGAAACATAACTAAAATATTTTTTAGAAAGTATTCAAGCAAGCAAATATTAATCTTTCAGATCTTATTCTTGAATTTTAGTAAAGATGTGTTCTTCTGTTATTAAAAAGGAAATAACTTGATTCTTCTTCCTACTAAAAAAGCTTGCTCTTCCTTCCCTCTCCTCAAAACATATCCCAGGGAGTGATTTGCTGTGGGTTGATATCAAAAACACCTAGTCGCAACTAAAGCTTATAAAAGTGAAAATACAGTTGAATATTTTTATAAACTATCAGTGAATTATTATTCCACCATAGCTGTTGTACTGCATCATTTTAAATATCTTACAACAACAACACCCTCTATTACACAGAAATCTGTCTAGATTATAGATGCAGCATACTATCAAAAAACATGTTTTGCAGATATCACCTGGAATATCAGCTACTTTTCCTGAAGTAGTTTATTTTCCTATCTGAGATTTATATTCTAATTCCACTAGTTTGCACCATGAAAAAAAAAAAAGAAAAAGAAAAGAAGACAAAGCAAAACCACACATACATAGGAACTGAAAGGAAGTGTTGTTGGCCTGAAGTGTTTAAAAAGATAGCTGCAATAGCCTATAAACAGTTCTGACATGGAACATATTGCACCCAAGACAGACAGAAATATTAGCTCACCTCCAATATCAAAACAAGCAGCTGATTATTGATAAAGAATTTGAAAAATATTTAGTTAAAAAGTGCCTAGTTAAAAACCATTGTTAAGAGTAGCATATATTTTTTAGCTTATATTTTTCTTTCACCAGAAATGTAATATTTCCAATTCAAGATTGAATCCCTTTAGTATTTTCACATGCTTGGTGCTACCTGTACTTACCATCCCTTTAATAAAATAAAAATAATTACATATATAAATAAATAAATCTAATGATCAAGGAAAAGAGGAAATCGGTATGAGTGACAAGCTCAGACAAGCTCATAGGCTAAGTCATGATTCTGCTAATGACTTGTTGTATTAGAGACAATAATAGCACCCTTAGCAATGCATAAAGCTTTCTACAGAGACATATGGGCACCAAACAGCTATTCCCCCAACCAAATATGTGCCCTTAAGGGACCCAAAATAATAGTGGTATGCCAGAACCATCACTTATTTGATCTTCCATAGGGAAAGTGTCACTCTCATGAAGTGCAGCTAAGCTGAACCCACTATACCACGAATCACCAGCACCACGCACTAAATATATAGTTTCCTCACCACAGGGCCTACATTATTATTCTGCTCTAAAAATTCTATTAGAGGATTTTCTCCTTAGTAAAACTGACTTTAAGTAAACAAGTACTCTGTATGAAGTATGCAAATTTAAATAGATTAAAACTTTTTTTCTTTTTAATTCCCAATTTTCTTTTCCACAATGTTCACTGTTACACTGAATTGGGCCTGACACAGGACACAACACTTTGCAAGTACCAAAAACCATAGAATAACTCCGAGTACTCTTAAAGAAACAGACATGCTTAATTGTTATGGTCTTGGATTTGAATACGTCATTTTGATGATGCAAAACTATTCAAAGTGAGGCATTAGAAAGGGCAGAATACAAAAGTCAGTAAGTCATCCCATACTCAGAACAATCAAGATCAGCTGTGCCTACAACAGTATAATTATCAGATCTCAAATATTAAAGCTAACATCACAAAACACATATTCTACTACCACAGAGTATCATAAATTCCCTACTAAATATGATTCAGAGCACCGMCATGTCACAATAGCCTCTATAGAAACTCATAAGACAAGAGTGACTCAAGGAGGTCACAGACAGCTCTTTCATACTACAGATTTAGGAATCTTTTTTTCCCTCCCACAGTGTACTCTACAGCACATTTTTCTATTTTCACTCAGTGAATTTGGTGCATACTAAGACAAYTAAAAGAAAAGAACACACAAATACAAACAGGGAATCCATTATATTAATAACTAGAAATTTAAAATCCATTAAAAAAAGAACTTTAGAAAAATTGCATATATTTGAAGCATTCCACATCAATACAATCACACTTCACTATTTYTCAAGTAACTGAAAGTATCTCTGAACTCAAAGACTGTGAAAGTCTTTAAGCATAAGAGTGGAATTATTCTGCTGATGTTTAATCTACTTTGATAAGGTAGATTTTTAACCTAAAAAGTATTTAATTACTAGTTATTGAATAATGCATATGTTAAGTTGCAAGAAATAGCAGTAGTTCAATTAACAGGAACTCTTCTCAAATTACAGAAAAGCTAGATATGATAGAAACTATCATAAGAAATATTCATTGGATAAACATATCTTTTGTTTTGGAAGGTCTCCAACATTTTCTGTCACTCAAAGATCCATCTCCACAACTGTTTGCAGATGTAAAATGCCAACTTTGACTGTTGTGACAGTGCTTGAAGAGGCATCACAGAAGTCATTATTCAAGCTGTGCTATTATTTTAGCCTTTGGCATAATTTTTGCATTGCTTTAGYAAAGCTTTACTATATCATTGCTAGTAGTAATTATTTCCAATGATGAAATTCCATGAATAATTAGTTCAAACATGTAAAGAAGTGTTGAATATTTTACTATTTATTTTTCAGACAACTAAAAAGCCTTCATTAAAGAAAAAAGAAAAAAGAGAAAGCACCTTCATAAGTGGTTGCAGAAAGAGGAAAACCAATTCCTTATGGCCCTCAAAAAATTAACAAGACAGCTTGACTTCAGTTTGACCAAGTAAACCCAGTTTGATTCCGAAAATATGAACAGCTAAGGTTTAATTGCAACTGTTGGACCATACTATTCGAGTGGCCCTATTTTCACTACTTGAAATACTGCATACAAATTTCTGCAAAGAGAGCAACTCCAGTTTTGCCATTGTGCATTACCAGAGAGAAAATTAAATTGCACATTACTTAAACAGAAACACCTTTTCTTATTCCACAGTGTCTMTCATCTCCTCCATACAAAGACAGAGAGTGAACTTAAAGAAAAAAAAAMCTCAAAACTTTTGATTTTTAGTGGTTTAAAGAAATAGAAATTGAGAAGCAAAATATATTTTCTATAGTTATTTTGTGTAAAGATCTCCACAAGATGGCGCTGTAGTTCTGGTTTACAAGATACTACCACCTATATTATCCATATACTCTATGCATTTGGTCTCTACTGCCCAAATGTTAGAACTATGGATGGAGTGATTGCAAGGTTTATTTTCTATCAARGTGCAAAATAAGTTCACATGATCAGTCAAAAATCAACTTTTTTCTTTTTTTCTACACATATAATGGAAAGTTCTACTAGAAAAGCCAAAAAAATCTTGAGTAAGTTTATATAACAATAATGKATCACCATATGTTCTTCTGTATAAAGTCAATTCATATTCCATATGGTTAAGGATCATAATTATCATTAAATCATATAAATCACTTTTACTAGAATGTCAAAAAGCTGCTTTCACCCTCATTTGCAAGCTCTGTCCAAAAAAGATACGCTGATATTGTGCTATCAAACTTCAAAATTCTTTCATGTGAAGTTGTTATATAGTCTAAAAAAAGATCTGATATGATTTAATGCCTAATAATATAGCAAGGGTTAAAAAGAAATCTCCTGTTCTTATCAAGCCCCACACACACCTTTGATTTTGTTATATGATGTTAATAGAAGTTTTACATCTACTTATGTCTCTAAAGAGAAATTTCATACAGTTTAAAATCATAAAAGCATTGTGTACCTTTGTGTACTGGATGGTCTCCATCTGTGCTGCTGGTCTTAAAATGTGTTGGGTAAGAGTACTAAAACACTCAACACATTTCTTGCAGTCAAAGTCTGTGAACTTACTTACACATTTTAGTGTTTAGGATCAAACAGACCCTCACTTTGTCAGTGTTAATGGAAGCCATAATATGTTGGTACTCTCCAACCAGATATGAAAATTTGCATTTAAAAAAACTCAAAAAGCCAAAATCYGTAAAGATACATATTTATTTACAATTGTGTATCTAAGTTTTCATTAATACTTATTCAGCAATACAGATGGTAAGATGGTATGTAAGAAAGCCTCTTGGGTGCAATATGCTAGTCCCAGCTGGAGTGTTTCCAACAGGATGTAAACCATGGTCCTCTAGACCGCACTTAAAAAAGAAAAAAGAAAAAACCCTTATTAGCACACTGCTAACAAATGTCAACACAAAAGTACATTGCTGTAATGACTTCACTTTACCAAGGTGGGAAACTATTTGAACTTTTTTTTTTTTTTTAAGGCAAAAAGACGAAGAAAAAAATCAATACAGAGATGCATTAAAAAATTTATTCTAAAGCAGTAAGAGCACTAGAGATCAAAATATATATTAAAATTTCCATGCTGTACAAACATATATATTAAAATATTCATAAACTACAAAGAATAGGTCCAAAGATCTGTTCTTAGGTCTTCTCAGAGGTGCTGCTCGAGTTTTTCAACAATTCTGAGGTCTCTTCAATCCTGAAAATAAATTGTTTAGACAGACATTAAAGCACAGTAAAAAGATAGACTTTTTTTAAAAAACCTTCTAAAGAGTCTAAAATAAGAGAAACAAGCAGCACTAAACTAAATTTTCTCCCATCCTCCCTCTTCCCTTGCAGTTAGTAGGAGTACTGAATGCCTATTCTATTATCAATAAACATTATACATATAATACATAGATATGTGTGCTCTTAAAGTATATAAGTAACCAAGAATAAAATTTGAGGTTAAATCACACAAAAAAGGCTATGGCTTTAAGGTCAAGCATTCGTACAATAAATCTCAAGGAAATACTATATAGCAATTCATTTCTCCTCACCAACTCTAATAAAAGTATTTCTTGCAAGAAATATTACAAATCTCAGGACAAATATCATATATACCTTAATATATTTAAGGCAGTGCTTGGCCTGAAACCTGTCTTCATTTTTATTTAAAAAAAAAATAAAAAAAAAAATCCTTTTTTTGTTCCTGTAAAAACAAAAATCCATTCCAACAAATTCTTATCAGAAGATATACACTATCCCTATTACTTGTCAACCAGACTCTAAACATCCTTTAATCTGTAGTTAATACCATTAAGAATGACTTCTCTGGCTTGTTAGTGACTCATCCCACAAACACAGAACTGTAAGACGATTTATTATCCAGCGGAGTCATAAGGAAATGCCACACCTGATGTAGAGACCTTTGAGGTTTGGAACACATATGTACATTCTCTATATGCCTTAGTCCAATACAATTCCCTCCTGGGAAATGAATTCCTTCTGCCCTTTCCTATTACTTACATTTTACTTATCCTTTCCATTCTTTGTCTTGTTGTCTCCTGCAATATTAAAGCAACAAATTTAGTGAACTCTTCAAAGCCAGAAATCTTTCGGTAGACTTTCAATACAGAAAATTCAGAGAAAATGAGATTTCAAGCACTGTTTACACATTAGAAGGATCTGAGAGACATGCCCAAGAGCAGTTTTACATAGTTGCCTTGTTTTCCACTAGTAGTATAAGCAACTAAAACAAATATGTACTTGCTCTTTTAAACTTAGAGAGAAAATCAGCTAGGAATTTGCCAGTTTTACTTACCTTTGAAACATCTGTCAGGTCATGACAATTAACGGTCATGGCTTTGGGAGATGGGACTGTGGATAATAGTGAACTGTATCCAGATGGCTGATGAAGACTCTCTGGTGTCTCCTCCTTCCTCTCTGTATCTACAGAGAAATACCCATTTTTGTGTCACCTTTGCCTTTTTGCTCTCTCTTGCAAGGTTAGCTATCAAATAGTTTTGATTTACAGTATGCAATAACAGAAGCATTATTTGGAGCAGTAGGGGGGAAACTACCGTGAGTGTTCAAAACATGTTTCCCACTCCTTAAAACAAGAAAAGTGGGATATASCACGTGTAACGCACAAAAGGCTAATTAAAAGAAACTAGAAAGACTAACTTTATCCTGTTACAGTCAAATCAACACTTAAATATAATTACTGGGTCAGAATATTAATACTAATTTCCTATATCCATTACTTGTAAACTGCCTATTGAAACATATTTTTTCTTTTTTTTAAAATAACTGGTATTCCAAGCAGTAACACTATAAACAAAATCATCACTTCCTTGCTTAACTTGAAATTTGAAGCTCCTGCAGTTTTCCTGAGCCATCACTCTGTGGTGTCCTCAGCTCCCCCTGTGATTAAGTTAGGCATCCATGCAGTACCAAGAGACCTATCTTTTATATTAGGAAAACTTTGATAGGCTGTTTCTTTTAAAATAAAATTAAAATTATTTAATAATATATTTGCATCTTGGATATTTTTGGTAAGGTGTCATTTGTAATATTTAATTAGTATACTATATATTTACATTAACTTTTTAAAAATAATTACTTTGGTAAAAAAAGGCTTCTAAAAACAATACAGACACAAAACAACTCACAGGTTCAAGTCTTAAAAACACTATTTTAGTCAGGGCTTACAAGAGGTGTATAGCATATGACTTTAATTAAAAAGTCATAAACACTCACCAGGAGAAACTGGAATCCTACTGGATGTACATTCTTGATTGACGTTGTTGAATCCCGTTACATCGCTCTAAAATACAGTAAATTGTATTTTAGTCATATATCCTGCTTAAAATTCTATTTTAAAAGTTTATTTAAATTAAGTCTATTTAAATAAATACATATGCATGTGCTACATCAGTACAAGTGCATTATCCTTTATAAGAGTCAAAAATCACAACAGCACACACAAACTAAATCCAAGCTTGTTTCTGTAGACTTCCTCTCAGAACACGCAGAACAGAAAAAAGAGAATATTTGAGGGAGAGTAATGTTAAGAATTTTAGTAGCAACTATTTCAGACTATTTAAAGCCTATCAACCTCATTATGTTACACATTTCCATGAGCTCAATTTTCCCTCAGATTGAGGCAGACTTGCTTGTACTTCAGTTTGTGCCTACTGCCTCTTGCTCTATCACTGGTCACCACTGAAAATAATCTGGCCCCATCCTCTTGATGCCCTCCCTTAAGGCATTTGAATACACCAATAAGATTCCCTCTCAGCCAAACAGGTCCAGCTCTTATAGCCTTATTCTCCTACTAGTAACACCTTCAAGTGTTCAGGGCCAGCAATACAGTCCAAATTTCCGATTTCAAGTATACTAAATATCTAGACAACTACAGAGAAAAAAATACAACACTGATGAAGCATTTGTCACATGAGTTTTCAGTTTGAGATCTTTTCACAGTATCAGAATAATACATATGAGATCTATAAGTAAAAGCATTTTTAAACTTGTTCAAGTATGATGCTACAGTTGACATCTTGAGATATTTACATACATATGAAATTATATAATGTGCATGTACACATTCACAAGGCCCTCTCAACAACATGAAAAAGTAGTTTTAACGCAGCACAATAACTGATTCGCTGATATGCCAAGCATAGCCACATGACAACTGGGGCACTTCTTTACAGTTAGAAGTACACAAAGAAGGGGGTGTAGGGAATAAGGAGGAAACAGGGGAGCAGGATGAAGTGTTACCAGCAACATCAGAAACATAGATGCCTCAGATAAGGCATCCGGAGGCTGGGAGGGAGAAAGAACAGAACGAGGCCCACAAGCATTGCACTTGAGCAAGACTTTTGTTGTCATTTAGTAACAGTTGTACAGCACTATAAAAATAGTTACTATTACTACTGTCATATCTGCCTTGGTCAGACAGCATTATTACTGTCATTTCTGTCAAGGAAGGCAGAAATTGGTGTACCTTTTTTGACTGCAGCAATAGCTCGGTTTCAAGGAGCAAAACTCGACTCAATAAATTATTCCAGTCCTTCTCATCTATGACCACCTTTCCTTTCAATTTGTCTTCTAAAATAGATAGTTTCTCTTCTATCCAATCAAGCTTATGAAGCTTTTCCTGGCAATCGGCAAGCTGGCTTTTAAGGAACTCAATCTCAAAATTATCTTCTAAGACCTAGAAACATGGATAAGAATAGATGTCAAATTTAGACATATAACTAGAGCTCATTATTTGATCTATGAAGTTAAATTGATTTTTTTTCCTTAGAATGCAGTTGCTGAAGTGACACATTAAAAAATGCTTTTTCTTATCAAATGACTGCAAATTGACCGTTTGTGAAGCTTGACTTTTATATATTTACACAGATTCACAAAAAAAAAAAAAAAAAAAAGAGTTGATTTTAGTATCACTAAAGCATTTGAAAGTGTTTTATTGAAAGAATAATGTTTTGGACATCAAATACCACAAGAATTGTATCATTTTTACCTACTTTAAAAATCTATTTTACATAAACATTAGCAATAAGAGAAACTGTTTTCCAGTGAATTTGCATCATGACCTCACCCTTAGCTACTACTAGGAAATAAAAGGATTCACTAACACTTAAGAAAATGGAAGATCTGATTTCCCCTACACATTTACTATATAAGTAATATTTAAGGTGCAGGGACTTACTTCTTCACATGTGACTTCCAGAACATCATGATTTAAGTATAATTCTTCTTCATTGTCTCTCTCCGTTGGAAGGACTGGTGGATGAAGGTTGTCACCATCTTCAATTTCTGGATGTCGTTCTACTCGAGGCTTTTGAGTGTGGTTTTTTTTTTTWAAAGAAAAAAAAAAAAAAGAAAAACACACTCACTAATGTTATTCATTACAAGAACTTTTCTTAAATTCATCCGTCAGTTAATTGACACAAAGGGCTATTATTTTAGCTTTTAACTTTTTAAAATCTAACAGTCATCTCCACATGTTGCGAAACGCATCAAAAGAAGTTTAATTAAAAAGAAAAAAAAAGCTACAGGCATGAAAGAATTGTAAAAGACTGTGCACATTTTGTGCTCTTGAAACATGCCTGAGTTTGCATAGAAAGTAATGAAAATATAACACCCCCCTTTAACCATCAGCGCTGCTAGATTTCAGAATGTGGGTAAAGAGGTGTGAATTCCAATCTTCAATCAGCTCAAACAAAATAGGTCCAAAACTACAAACTACCACACAATCTTTTAGAAGAAAATAGCCAACGCATTTCAGAAAAGATCCTGATTTGCTACTATTAAGACCAGTCTTTAGACCTTCAAAGTAAAACATAAATTAAAAAAATACCTGTTTCAAATTCACAGCATTGTCATTAGGTTCAGCATGAATTTTATCATAATTTGACCATAGTTCACATTTTAAAGCTCCAGGTTTTCTTCTTGGTTGGGATTTGGCCTTCAAAATGAAGAGAGGAAAAACAATGCCTCTAATATAAGAATATTTCCTTGAGAAAAACATCATTTTCAAGTGTCCCTAATAGGCAGGAATGATGAACAGTACAACTGCAAACACAATAGGAACTCTGTAATACAACACTTTAAAATACATTTAAGTATGACCCAAATTAAGAGAAAAATGGATCTATTTATGAATGCTGTACACATACACCAATAAGGCAAGGATGCATGAAAGTTGGTCATAAACAGAAAAATAACTTGCACCAAAAGTGAAAGATAAAAAAACAGGAAAGGATGACTTGATGACATCCCAAAAGTGGTAAACACAATACAGAAATTCTGAAGAATATTATAAAAACAAATTAAGCACAAAATTCTGTAAAATATACAGCTTTAAACACACTGTACACACACTGATATATATTAACACCTTAAAGTACACCAAAGGTGATTAATAATTAAGTTTAAAATGTATTCTGCAGAAATGAAAATACAAGTGTGGGATTTAAATTAAACACTCCCAGAACTTAGACATATCAGAAAGGTTTGTTTTAAAGTCTACATAAAAATCTAATGAGGTAAACATTAGTTATGTTTAGAAATGTAAGAGAAAACATATACTGTAGATTTTTTTCCYAATAATTTTATTTTGTTTATACTGCAAAGCATTGGCAATTTCTTGTCTTTTGTATATCTGATACAACTCAAGCATCTTATAATAGTACTTCATACTAAATATTTCACGTATTTACGTTATCAGTGATGCTCTATCTTCAGATAAATTCATCTACAAAAGAAGAAACCTGTCTCAAAGTTATTTGATCAGTACCTTATTCAAGTTACTTAGTTCTTTATGCTTTTTCATCACCAAGTTGATTATGTCACAAACAACCTGCATTTTCCGTTCTGCAAAGCCAAACTGAAGAAATTGCTGTTTTGTTAAGATTGGTTTATATTGAAACAGATCCCGAAGAAGCTGTAACAATTAAAAAAAAGTTTACTTTGTTTTCAAGATCATCATGTAATTTGTAGATAGATACAGCATACTCCTGTTCTTCTTTTCTCTACACTTCATTCTACACTTTACCAAGTGTATGAATGAAAATGAATAAAGAATTAACTAAATGACATATTCTAGGGTCATTCTTCCAATCAGGCCTTTCAACCTACCATTTCCAATTCACACACCCCTTTCATTCAAATCACTTTTGCAATTTATATCTCACATCGACTTAAGATATATCAACAAAATTACTGGAGATGTTAACTTGAAAAAAGTCAAAGAATCAAGAGTGAGTGTACAATAAAATATTTTATTACTAAGTTAAAGGGCTAGTAGGACTCCCACTCCAAGTTTCTCTGTAATGCACCTCCTTCTTCAGAAGGGAAATTAATCTGAGTAAATTGACATTAACACAACCAGTCTCCCTTTAAAATATCTCTAAATACACTTATGTGTGTGTTAAAGACAGAAGGAAATCAGTTTCATTCAATTCAAAAAGTAATTTGATGCTAATTATAAGATGTTAATAAATGGACTTAATATACTAACTTGTCAAGGCATTTTAAAATAACTGTACTTTTAACCTCTTATTGTTATTATTGATGTTTGCTGGGATTTTTTGATGGTGATAATTCCTTAAAGGTCAATTCTGGCTACATAAATGTATGCTAGAACAACTATTTTGGCATTTGCCACATTTAACATAAAATACGATTTTACTGGTTGTCTCAAAATTGAGTTTTAGCTAAACACTATCCTGCTTTATTTCCATGAAAATCTAACTCTAGATCTAGAGTTAATTATGGCACACCTAAAATCTTAGCAAAACAGCAGATAGTTTCTATTGCCAACATTTTTACCTGCTAATAAAACCTGCACTAGCCATACTGAAARCTGTCCCTCTTGTGCAAAGAATACAAAGTCAGATACCTTATAAATAGCTTCAATAAAACGCAAATCATTCTTTGCTGAGAGTTCTACATCACATTTCACCAAAAGTTCTGCTATGTACGTTGAGAAAGATGTAAAAGAATAGCTGATGATGGGTAAAAATACAGCTGGATCACCCTTTATTAACCTATTGAGAAACAAAAGTACTTCATACATAACAGAAAGAGACAAAAGTCACTTCAAACATCTAATCTCAGAAGTATATTAATATATAGCCAGTATGATACTAACATCAAATGAGCTTGAACTTTACTTTAGAATTTTTCCAGCTATCTTGATCAATGAGATAATATGAGATAATTTTTATTCATTCACTATTTTAAGCTATTACCTAATCCAGTACAAGAAAATTAGTATTTTTTGTTTCCTGAAGCATTCAATCAATTTTGTTTACATAAGAATAAGAAACATTTAGAATATGTATTTTATCCATCTAGGCTACTCCCATAGCTTTCATTATTCAAACAAACACACAGATATCATATTTCTCATATGAAAAAATGTATCAGCATGCACTGTTTACATATCTTCCTGTCATCATATATTAGCATAAATTTATTCACGCTCCTTCTTACCCAGTATAATCCACATCTCTTGGATAATTTAAAAAGCGAAGTCCTTGCTCTATTTTTCTTAAACTTCCTTTTAGGTCTCCTGTCGCCATTATTTCAAACACTATTCTTTTAGATCATGAGGTAAGTGTAATACACTACACTCTTCTACCCTAAAACAAATAAAAAAGAAATTACGTATACATGAAAACTTAAAAAAGCAATAGAATGATCAACAACATTGACTTTTTTTTTTTCCTTTTTTTTTTCCAGGACACTTGCAAAATCTTAGAACATGGCACAGCTGAGAGTTTAATACTAATATCAGTAATCTTCCTCATTCAGTTTAGCTCATTATCAAGTGCTAATCCTCAATCCTACCAACTATCAAACACCTTTAAATTTAAGGAGATCTAAATGCATATTAAGAATTTAAGGTTGACAAACTCACTAAGATGAGGTTAAACAAGCTCCTCTGTTATTTCGAAGGCACAGAAATCCAAAAGCAGTAAAATCTTTTATACTCTGGTCTAGAACACTTGCTATTCTTCAGATCTCTCAAGATGAAGACCTTAAAAAAAACCCACAGACAGATCATTACACATCCTAGCTGATTCCGCAAGTTTTAAAGATTAACCTTCCTACGGTTTTGACAGGTTTCCCACAGCAAATTTGAAATAGTGCAGAAAATTACCTTAGATCATTTATTCCCAACTTTCCTGGCCAAAGGCACAATCTTGGAATACATAAACATCAGAAGATGTGCCTAGAAATTTATCACATATAGTACCTTCAGATTTAAATGATCCATTAAACAATTCTAAAATCATGGTGGTGGGTGAAGAGGCCACAGATTTCCTAGACATTTCTAGACACGTGGAAATTTACTACTAGGATAATAAGCGCACCTCAAACTTCTCCTGTTGTATCACAGAAGCTGAAAATCCAATTCTAATTTACTATGAGCTTGCTTCACAGTAGTCACAGACTTAGCTAATCATTCATCTCAAAGGTGTATTTYTCTCTGCAGAACTGTTTTGCGGGGAAGTTAAAGACTGTAACCAAGAAAAGACAAAGACAGCAAAGCACAGGATTATCTTCCATGTAAGGTTTTAATTTCCAAAAGGGACTCAGAAGTGCAGTAGACTCCTACTTAGAGACTCTTTTTTGTGTAACAGAACTAATCAGTAAATTCTCTAGGAGAAGAGAAAGAGAAGAAAACTAATTGTCATAAGACATATAAAAACATCTGCAACTATGCTTGCCCAGTAAATTTTAAAGACATGCCTGAAGCAGTAGCTTCAAATCCAGTAAAAATATCAGCATCAGCATTTTTTTTCAAATCCTAAACCCTCATTTTATTGCTTCAAAACACGTATTTAGAGACATTCTGGGAATACTGTTTGCAGTATCTTGTAAGCACTTGTTCCAAAGTTATAAGCAACTACTATTAGTTCTTTTCCAACACAAGACATTAAAAGTACCAATTAGAGAGCCCAGCTATTGTGAGTCCTAATTGAAAACAAGTGATCTTTATCTCAGTATTCAGACTTCATAAAGCACATAACTATATAAAATATACAGTTATGTATCTGAAAAAAACAAGGTAAGTAAACAAAAACCAGGTCTGAAAATCAGAACCAATCTGAAAATCAGAGATAATGGATTATGCAAGCCTAATTATATAATCAGGTTCCAGTCACTACTGAAAGTCTAAGTAAGCAACTTCACCAATATATTCCTAACTTATAGAGAGCACTTGCAAAGTTTTGAACTCTGTCATTCTCAAAGAAAAGCAATAATGTTTAAAATTATTAATATAGTTAATGACTTCAAAAGCAAACTAAAGCAAATAAACTGAAGTTTAACATCCTCTTTCCCCACCTAATTTCTAATTCCATGAATTTAGTTTTGAAGAAAAAGATACATTTAAAAAACAAACAAACACCACACAGAGGATAAGGCAATCGTGGAAAACAGAACAGTACAAAAGATGAAGGTTCTTCACAGCTCCGGAGGGAAAAAAAAAAAAAAAAATCCAGTACTAAAGCACAGAGGGGTGATATATCTTTATATATCTCAGAAAAACAGTGCTTACACAATGTGTTACTCACTTCCTCAAAACCTGCTAGTGTCTAACTGGCTTAACTCACTACCATAACACCCAGAAACTTCTGAAAGACTGTGWATTTCTGCCATAAAACCCTGGCACAGGAACTTACTGTCCCGTTTTGTCCCCTCCGCGTCTCCGAGGAGCTCCCGCTAGGAGACGCGCGCCTCGAGGCCTGCGCTCCCAGCGGGGCGGCCTCGCAGCCAGGGCCGGCTGAGGCAGCGTAACGTCCAGCGCGGTCTCCAAGGRCCGCGGCGGGAGGCGCCCGGCGCCGGCAGCCGCAGATTCCGCACGGCCACCCCGCGGCGCCTCCGGGACCCGCGCGGTCCTCCCAGCTCGCGCGGCAGGGGCTGCCCACCCTGCTCCACGACGCGGCAACGGGAGCCCGGCGGGGCCGCGGGTTGAATCTGCCGCCACGAAACGGCGGCACCTTCCGCTTCCGGCGAGCGCGGCGGCGAAGACGTCACTTCCAGCAACAACGGCAAACGTCAGGCCTGCCCAGTGAGCGGCGGCCGCGACCCCTGCGCGCCGCGGAGTCCCCCTCCCCCCCGCCCGCCCGGCGGCGACGTCCTGTCCTGTCCCGGCCCGGCCCGGCCAGCGAGGCCTAGCACGACCAGAACCAGGCTCGTCGCGGCGGCGGTTGGGAGCAGAGCTCACGCAGGTACCCTCGGGTGCCCGCGGCCGTTGGTTGGCTGSGGTGGGAGGATGGACATGCGGCGCAGCCAATGAGGAGCCGTGTTGCGCGGCGCGGCCCTATGGCGTGCGGGGGGGCGGGGAGATGCGGCGGCCCCGGGGCTCGCCGCCCTCCCAGGCGGGGACGGGGATCGTTAAGCGGCTGTTCCGCAGCGCTCGGTGCCCGGGAGGCGCTGGGAAGGGCATGGTCGGGACCGGGATGAGCGTCTGAGAGCCCCGTGCAGGGTCCCCGCAGCTCCGCGCTTCGTAAACAACCGCGGTGAGCGTCTGCCCTGCGGTAGTTACTCCAACCGAGCCGTTAGGAGGGTCCAGTGCTCAGGTAAAGCTGCCCGAGGGAGCGTGTGGGAGCGTAAGCGGCTTAGGGAGCCTGGGCACTGCAGATGAGTGTTCAAAGTACGCTGTAAAATACAGCTCTAAGTGCACTCACCAGGTCTGGTTGTCCAGTTTTGCAAGCGGGTTCACAAAGCGTTCATCCTGGTTTACTGCGGGGCTGGAAATAGCTGCTTGATCAGGAAAAGTAAGTCGTGTGAAGCTGAAAACAGCATATAAGCTGCTGGCTAACTAAGCACTTAATAAAGCTTTATTTTTTTTCTAGCAAATGGTTCTAGATTAGTTTAAATTGTATCATCCTTTGTGTCACATGAAAGTTGTTCGTTTGGTGCTGGGTGTTAAAAAAGGTATATTCATCCTTTTTTAAGTTAAAAATTTTAAAATTTATGCTGTGATGTCTACTGTATCTGTATAATAGCTGTAGAAAGAAAAATTACATTGTAAGTCTAGCTTTTTTGGAAGATAGTTTTTTTTCTGTCTTGGAACCACTTTCTAACATTAAATGGTTTAGAAGTTGTTGGTGATGTGTCAGTGTTAGGTTTTAGCTTAACAGCGAGAAAACGCCTGTGAACATCAGCAAAAATTACAGGTATTCTTGTTAGCTTAAAATTGTTCAATAGCATGTAATTTGTGAGCAGGAACTACAGTCTGAATATAGCAGTAAATAAATAAATAGATGAGACTAGCATCATAACTTTTGAAATTTGTTTTAGGGCTAAGTAGGAAAACTTGATATCTTGCAACTACTAGAAATTCTTCACAAGTATTGTATATGCAACAGAAAGATAATCTGACTTTGGAGGGGTTGTGGGACTAGTTTAAAAGTGCCAAATGCTCATCTAGTGGTGTAACGTTCACTTCATAATTTATCAGACACAGTCTTTTGATGACCCAGTTCTACTACTGCTGCTGCTTTTTCTCATCTATCTTTTTAGTATATTCTTATTATGAAATTTATCACAGTATAATTCCTTATGTTCTTTAGAGCCTTGAACTTCCTGTTACTACCATTTTCTTATTTAAAAATTGTTCAAGTTATTTTTAAATTACTTTTTTTGTCAGTGTGACGTTAATAAATGTATATAGAAGTCGTTTTTTATAATAATTTAAAGAATTCTCAGAAAAGATAGCAAAAATACAAAATACTGCCCTTCTTATGTCTTATGAAAAATTACTTCCAGAAACAAATTTCAGCATTTAAGAAAAAATTTATTTCTGTCTGCATGACGTATGCTATTCACATGGAACAGGTTTGAGTGTTCCTATTTCCTGAAATTTAAAGATTGCTATGTCAATGTTGTCATTTTCTTTGCTGATTTCTGTTGCTGCTTTGGTTAACATTTTGGAATAGTGATGAGGAACACAAGCCCACACGCCTGGCTCTCTCAGTCCTTGAAAATGATCTCTTGCTGTCTAGTGTAGTGTCAATGCTGTATATTCAGGCAGATTTCTTTCTGTTTTTACACAAAGAGCTACACTCACAAAACATGCAGTATGTATTTGAGTTTCGTCCACGTCATGACCATTTGTATGTGTGTATACATACATAATTTTTCTTTAATATTTCCTTGGCATAATTGAGTGAACAATCATTGTTATTCAGTCATTCAGATCATCTGATACCTGTTGTAAACAAACACAGATAGCCTTGAAAATTTGCATCTGTGTGTTTGCAAATATAATTATTTGTTTGCAGTGTTGCTCCCATGGCTCAGGACAAAAATTGGTTAAGCCTCGCAAGATGTCTAGATACTTTTATACTGCATTGAAGTAATTAACAAGCACATATGCAGTGCCAGGCAGAATGGGAATTTGAATTCAGTTGAATTCTGTGGCTCGTAGAAGCCCTTCCTAAAATGTTGTGTTTGTTCAGTAATATTCCTTGTCTGCTTTTCTCATCCTTTAGGAAATTATCTTCTTCATTCGTATTAGCCTACTTGGCAGTTAATGCCTACCCCTAAACAATTGTTTCTTATCTTGGTTCCATACAGCTCATCCTGATATAGTCTGTCTTCTCCAGGGTAGCAACAGCAGAAGAAGCAGCAGCTGGAGTTGGGAGTGACAGGAGACTTCACGGGCTTATGTTTGTAGTCCCAAATGGCACACTCTGGCACACCTCCCACTGATGCTTTTAAAATTATTGCTGCAGTTGGTGTTACTGATGGTGATACTTCCCTTGGGTGAAGATTAATAGGTTCATTCTCATTTAAAAATGGAAAAAGTTGGCACTGAATTGCATCTCTGAGAGTGTTAAAAATGCTCTTACTTTTGTCTTGCTATAGAATGAAAGATACGGACAGAGTTCTTCCTCTTGTAAAGAAATAGGAATATCTACATCTTGGACTATGTTTCATAAATCAATGGCAAAAATCAGCGTAAGTTGAGCATTCTTGTGCTGCCATGCGTAAGTGGCAGTTTGCAGTATGACTTTCTCTCATGAAGCAAGTTCACCAGTAGTGCTGAGGACTTCTAAAAAGTTAAATGGTGATCTTGAGGAAATGAGAATAACTTCTTATGCATATGTTCTTTAAACAAATTGTATTTGTAGTGTGTCTCAATAAGAGCTTTTTGTTCGTTTGTTTTACCTAATGCTTGCTTAGTATAGCTGTTGATTACGGCTTAACTTATCTTCAGTGTGCTGAAAATATTTAGCCTAAATATGTAACTGGTCAGGAAGTAAAAGTAAAGGTAGGGTTGGTTTTCTTTAAAGGTTTGCATGTTACTAAATTGATTATTACATATATGATTACAATTTCTTCATACCTTTGGGTTTATTTAGATTAAATGAAGGTCAGAAATGACAGCTTCAACATAGATTTTTGACATCAAGGACTAGATATTTTGGAATATGTGACTGAAGTAATGAATTCTACAACTGCAGTGAATAGATGTGTATGCAGTTAAGTGGTCTACCAACCAGCTGAACTTGTATATTTCAGGTTCTGAACCCAAAGATTCCTGGTAAATTATTTATAAGGAAAATCGTCATAGCATAAGTTGAAAAATAAGAGGTGTATCAGTATATATAGACCACTTTTGATAGGATTCAGACAACATTCCCAGGCTAACTTAGATTAAGTCAAGCGTGATTTTGTTGAGGTAAAACTTTTGTTTTACCTCTTAGTATATAAAGGATGTTAGGATAAAGTATGGAATGTATCATTCAGAAATCTTGAAAACTAAATGACTTTCATCTTTTATTATCTTTTGGTTTTATTACCATCTGCAAAAAAACTTGATAGAAAATAACAAGTCCACAGTGTACTGGTTGAGATATTTGAGGATATAAGAAGCCTTTTTTTTATGTTATCAATAAATTTCCTTTTAATCTCTTACAGCTCTTACATGCTGCCTCATAACTTCTGCATACTCTTAAGACTTACTGACAGAACAGTGAATAGCATCTAGCTTCTAGAATCTTGGTTTTTATTTCCAAAAGATTTATCCACAAGCTTCTAGCCCTCATGAATGTGGAAGAAACAGGTTGAAAAGATATTTTAGGCATTCAGAAAAAAGAATCTGAATCCTTAATCATTACTGACGTAAATTAGGAAGGAATATTGTAGCTGAAAGTCATCCCCAAGTTGTTAAGACTTGTCCTAATATCAGTCCCTGCCTAATTTTGCATGATACCCACTGCACAGACACTTATATTTATTACTTTTTACAGCACCTGTTTCTAAATAATCTGTTACTGAGAATTTTTAAAAGTAATCTGAAGGTCATCGTTCCAAATATTCTGATTAACTTCCTGACTCATATGGGACATAGAATAATTCACAAGGATAATGTTTGGTACTGTTTGCGGAAGCTTATTGAAATTTTACAACTCTTCAGGTGCAACAACATTTGGAAAAGTTTTTTTTTGTGGTGTTTGTTTTCAGTATTTATTCAGTTTCTCTGCTGGAGACAAACTAATCTATTGGCATAGTTTTTGACAAGTCTAACTTTTTCTCTGCTCAAATAATTTTTAGTTTTTTAGCTTAACTTTTCCAGTAATCTGTCTTACAAATTTCTATAAACAGCTGTCAACTCAATACACGATTTTCATTTTATGTCCCACAGGTTCTCAGATGGGTCAGGGACTCTGGAGAGTTGCTAGGAACCAGCAGCTGCAGCACCAAGGATATAGTGGACAAGGCTATCTTCCCAGAGAGCATGGTAGGAGGATAGCTGCTAACAATGTTTCCAGTACAAGCCATCGCAAACAAACCCAAGGAGGCATTGACATCTACCATCTGTTGAAGACAAGAAAATCTAAAGAACAAGAAGGATTCATTAATCTGGAGATGTTACCCCCAGAGCTTAGTTTTACCATTTTGTCATATCTGAATGCAACTGATCTCTGTCTGGCTTCGTGTGTCTGGCAGGATCTTGCTAATGATGAACTTCTGTGGCAAGGGTAAGCCAATAATAAAAAATTGCCTGAATGTAGTAGAAATAATTACTAGATGTAAAGTTTGTCTCAGTGTGTGTTTAGTTGGTGCAGTATTTAAAAAAAACCTTAAGGTAATTGAAATTTAACATGGGAGAAACATGAGTACAGTTTAAAAATGTGTTATTCTGCATTTGTAATTATTAAAAAGTGTTAGTGGAGATTAGTACATTTACACGTGTGTTACTACAAAACAGTTGGATATATCACAGAGGTGAACAAGGATTTGTCTTCACTTTTGTATTAGCTCAAAGCACAGCTCAGATGTTTTATTTCCTCTCAACTTCAGCCAAATCCATCTTAAGCAAGCAAACCTACTCAGCTAAAGCTCCATCTGAAAAGCAGTGAAAACTCAGCTACTTTGTGCTGCTTAACGCATTGAGAATGTTTGAGCTAAATTATTGAAATAATGGAAAATATAGATGAAATATAGTAGAGCCTTGCAGTCAGATCAGATAACTTGAACTGTAAAAGTCTGGTAAAAGGACAGGTGGAGAGCAGTGAAATAATGGTGTAATTTGGTGCAGATATATATGGCTTTCCACTCACTTGTGCACAGCTGTAGCACAAAGAAAGCAGCACAAACCTCTCATACTGCTGCAGGAGAACAACCTGTCACTGTGACCCAGTGCTCAACCACTGGATGTGCCTCAAGGCCCAGCTGTTGGGGGCTATTATGGTGCCACCTGCTGGGATGTATTTTGAGACTTCACTCAGATAAACCCAAACATGACTAATGAACATATTAGAAGTTTTAACAACAGACAGGCTAAGGAAGTAAGTGTTACAGTCTAATTCTGACTTTTCATAATGTTTAAGTACTTAGTATTGTGGTGCTGATAATGTTTTGTATGTGTAAAATACATGAATGCAGGAAGCATTTTGATACTAGCCTTAATTCTATTTTCATAGGTTATGCAAGTCCACTTGGGGTCACTGTTCTATATACAATAAGAATCCACCTCTAGGATTTTCTTTTAGAAAATTGTATATGCAGCTGGATGAGGGCAGTCTCACCTTTAATGCCAACCCTGATGAGGTAAGTGACCTGTTGCTGACAGTAATAAATAGTTAAAATGACTGTAATTTTTGTTTAGTAATTATATAGAAGCTAAGTTTTAATAAGTGTTCGTTTTACTGCAGGATTGGTAGATACTAAATTATAGTCTTACTTTTGATCTTTTTTTTTCTGCCTGGTATCCGTGCACACCATTTACATGGCTTGTCTCATAAGCATTTGCACAGCAGTCTGACCTATGGATGCCTATGGAAGTTTATAGTCACATATTGACAAAGAAATGAGGGGCAGATCCTGTCTGAAGACACAGTGATTTATTTAGAAAGGATTAAAAGTGCTCAAATAAATTGTAATGCTGAAATGCTACTTTAAAGTATTGGTTTGATCATGCTTCAGTTGCCTTAAGTAAAGCAGGGTGAAGCACAAAGAAACAAAATTAATTCCTTAACTATTATGTTATCATATAAAACACTTTTTAAATATTTCCACAGTCAACAGTCAATCTGCAAAATATAGTTTATGCTAATGTGCCAAAACAAAATCCAACATTAGTATTATTAAAAATATTTACTACTAGATTTTCCTAAATAGCAGTTTGATTTGATTTTTTTTTTCCTTTGGGGGCTAAAGGAGGGTGTGTTTGTTTTACATAAACATAACACTTCTTTGCAATAAATGACGTCATATATTAATTTCCAAAAAATGCCATATAGAACAAAAGGTTTCTATGTATTAATTCATGCAACTACCTGAAAAAGTCAGTTTCTATCTTTTCTCTGTCACTTGTCAAAAGAAGAAGGCAATGTGACAGTAGATAATTATTGTCTGGGAGATATGCAGCTAAAACCAAAGTGATGAATGGAATCTTACATGTACAACATCAGACCCCTCCTGTTTCATGTTTTCCTGGAAAAGATAAGTACACAGTACTGAACAAAACTATTAACTTCCTACATATACATAAGGAAGTGGGAATTGAATAAATCCAAAATAAGAACAGGATTAAGAGGCGGGGAAAGATATATTTTTGGAGCTAGTAGTTCATATTGCCTCTGTGATGCAGCTATATTCTAATGCTGCAGGCTGAAATAAAGCAGTCATATGAATCATTACAATAATGTGACTTTGTTTACACTTTTGAATCTTGCTTTATCTCATATTTTACTTGATAAAGAGACCCAGGACTCTTGATCACAAAATAGAGCATTTGGTAATTTTTCTGCTGTAGTGTTGCTTGTACTGCAGTGCATCCTCCTGAGAAGTTCTGCCAGCAGTTTGCCACTCAGGAGTGATGAGCATTGATTTCCAACAGAATTTTAGTGAATTTAGTATTCAGTATGAAGCTTTTCAAATGAAGCTCAGTGTTTGGGTAATGAAAATGTAATTTCAGGAGTGCATGTCCTAATCAAGTCTTAATGGTAACTCCTTTGCCCAGTGAGATTTTTCTTTGCCTTAATTTGTTTTAAGATACTTCTTCACTTACTGTCTTAGCCTATAATAGGCTGGGGTTGTTTTGGTTTGTTTTTTTGGTTTTTTTCCCAGCCTAATATTAAAGTAATTCTGGTAGGTTGAAAGCAGTTGGAGGCCGTGTGAAAGGCACTGAGGAAAAGTGTTGTTTTTTAAAGGAAATCGAGGTGTGAAATTGGAGTGATAGATTAACCTACATGAGACGTTAAATCTATACTGTTACACTTGCTTCTTCCGGGTTCATTATGGTTTTGTTGCGGTGATGGAGGTTTGAAAGKCCTGCTTCAAGCCTAGTAAGAAATTAGGCTATCAGGATATCTCCTAAGGGCTTCTGTTCCTCTCTCCCTGTGGGGCACCGTAGCCTGGTAGGAATCATTCAGGGCCTGAGTTTAAGGAGAATTTACAAATACCATTGTTTTTCTTGCTTACAACTGTGATGTTGGCAGAATTATTATTATAAGGACGCTGTGACTGGAATATATGATATGACATTCCACTATTACAAATTGTGTCTCCGAATTTCCTGCCAAACTCTGCTTTGCATTTGATAACAGACCCGATCAAAATACTATAAAAGTAAGAATACTTACAGCCCCAGGAGCAAGATTCTCCAAAGGACACCGCCCATGTCATGAAAGTGGGTAACCAGGCTCCGCAGCAGCAGCTCCAGAGCTAGCGGTGGCTCACGGGGTAGGGGAGAGCATCTGCACATTTTGTGGTAGGATTCTCTGGTTAGCCCTCCTTGTGTGCATGGCCTTGTGGTATCTGCTGCAATTTCATGTATTGGCTGTGTGCATGAGCTTATGTAGTTCTTAGCAAGTGCTCACATCCTCCTGAAAGGATGTGCCTAACCACACTGTGTATAATTGGGGAAAAAAAATCATCCAGTGCATGTCTTGCTTTTGATTTGGGGGTCTTTTTTTTCATATGGCAGCACCATTGTAGAACTGAGGGGTGGCGGGTGTAGTTGTAGTATCAAGACTCAAATACGAAAATAATTGTGCAATCTGCCTACGTGGTCCCAGCTGTATATTATTCTAGTGTATTGTGAATGTGAAGTGTTTTATCATGCAGTGCTCATTCTGTATCACGTTATGCTTATGGCTCGGAGTTTGTAAGCACCCATAAGGTATTTCCAACTGTTTGATATGCTGTTTCTGACTCCCGATAAAATATACTTTTATTACAGGGTGTTATGTTATGGCTTATAATTGGAATTGAAGGTGGAATAGATAATACACTTGTCAGGAAAGGAGATTTAACTCTGTTTCCTTCCTAATCATGTCAGTTCTAACCAATTCTGTTAAATAGCATTTTTTTATGAATCCAGTGAATTTTGGACAGCATTGAAACTCTCAGAATTCAATAAGCTCGGGGTTTTCTTCAGATAGTATACTGACTTAATAAAATACGGTAAGCAGAGACATGCTTACACTAAGCCTGGCTTTCTACTTTCCTAATTGATTTTCTTACTCGTTACCTTAGTTTTTGTCAGGGAGGTGAATTTTCTGTCATTATTATTTATAAATGCATTTTTGGAGACTTTCATGAAGAAACCTTAATTGGCTTTTAATTAAGAATGGTCTGAAGATAGTAGAATATTTATTGTGCAGTGTATTTCTAACCATATTTTTGTTGAAGGTCAGCAGCTTGTGACTTAAATAGAAGACTTACTTTGCTTTTCCATAGAGAACAAGCCATGTTTGAAATGCATTGATTTATTTGTCCTAAGAATATTAAAAGTATGTGTATGTAGGAGGAGGAAGGAATTGCTCTGTGTAATTTATGTAAACAGTGGGAATGAAATCAGACAGCTGAATCCTTTTTAAAACTACATTTAAATTAGATAATATTAGATAATATTAATCTTTTAAATTATCAGTTCTTGAAGCTGTTGCAACATGAAGAATATTTCTGCATCTAAAAGACTCCGTTGCAAGTTTGTTTAATATAACTATGGTTTTGAAAATACTGTTAGCAAAGAACAAAATTAATGCAGAACATAAGTCAACCTGAAAAAAAGAAAATTAAATTTATTGTAGATACCTGCCTGGATAAAATGAATGACTTTTTCTTGGGCACTGTCAGAAGGCAAGTTACAAATGGCATTACTSTTACAGAATAAATGGGCAATAAAAGCACTGTGTGACTTGAAAAGTTGTGAAAAATAACATGCTGAAATGCAAAGAGTTGTTTCTATTGATCCATAGTTAAGGTGGTTACTTGTAAATATAGTGTAAGAAATACTYCTATACGGGAAGATTTTATTCTGAGCTGTCTGAAACTCAGTTGTATCATTCATGACCAAGTAATGCAAGGTATCTTAAAGGCATCTTTCCTAATTCTGTAGTGCAAGGGACATAATATAGACAAAAATAATGTAGGTAGATCCAGAGCTCCTGTAAATGTTGGCTGCTATAATGTTCACCTAATTACCTTTTCACGAAGCGGAATTACAAGGACATACATGTGGGATCCCCTTCTGTGCTTCATAAGTATTATAAAATGTCTTCAGAGGTGGTAGACAGTGGCATAGATCTGTGTAACTACTTCAGTCAACTGTTTTTAGAGAATCACCAGGTGACTGATAAATAATCTTAACATAGCTTRACATAGTGTGCTAAGTACTTATTTCAGCTAGTAAACCTGCTCCAGGTGATTATTTTACCCAGCAAAAGTGATTTATTTGAAAGGTGGGCTGTGAAAGGAATTCATTTACAGTTTTACAAAAAGCAGACTTGATGACATGGTGATAAATCTTGTAAATAAGTGATATTTGTTGTGAGAAAAAAATCAAAGAACTGTGCAACAATAAGAACCTGATTTCTGTTTAAAATATATTTTTATTCCTTGAGAAGAAATAAAAAGCAACTGAAAATGATGGTGTCCATAGAAGCGTATACGAGTTACACACTCTTTATCCTTAAAGGATATAAGGAAAGCAAGTAAATAACATTTACAAAGAAAGATAATGTTTGGTGGGGAGAGAGAGAATTAGAGACAGGGAATAAGAATGCTTTGCAAAGAGCTCAGATAAGAATCCCACATTAAACTGTAATCTAATGCAGGAATTAAATGATATATGGAATTTATTGGCACAGAAGAAAAACAACCTGTTGACTCTTTTGAAGGAGGTGCTGCTTTTGTGCTGTGTACTCCATGAGATGCCAGATATTTTTCAGGATATGTCACAGGAGTTCTTGTTTAATAATTGTAGCGGGAAGGGGCTTTAAAGTAAAACCCCATTGAGACTTCCTCTCCAGGCTCCAATTTACACTAGCTTAGGCAAATATGTAAGTCTAAGGGTGTAAGTAATGGAAACAGAGTTAAGCYAAAGATGTAAAAGGCTGGTGCAGCCGTAGTGTTTTACTGGTTATCATATATAAACTGCCAAAATACTCAATACAACAAGCAGTTGATTTTCATTTTGGTTCTTGCATTTGAGATGCAAGAAATTATTTAACTGTATGTTAATAGTCCTATATGTATCCCTTTCATAAGCAAAATTGAAGAGCATTAGGAAGTTATATACTGAATGACRGTTGCTCCTATGCCTTTATAGGTATAATGTAAACTTGAAAATCAGCCTTGGAAAGTATTTTGGAGTTCTAATATCAGAACATTCATTCAAAAAACATTTTCAGACATCTTTTAAAATTGATTTAAGTAGTATAACACTATCCTAAATTCTTTTAATCAGAAACTTCCTATCCAGTACATTGTACGTATATCAGCATCTTAATATAAAAAAAAAGATAAGCCATGTAACTTAAAAAAAAAAATGCTCAGAACAACCTGCATTTGCCATGAAATGTTTTGAAAATAATTGRTTAGTTATCTTCAGGTTTAAGTTTTTTTGTTGAATTTTTTTTAACTTTTAAAATGTGTTAAGTTTGTTTAGATTGTGAAATCACGAGAAAATAGTTTTTGTGCTTTGGACTATTTTAATGAATAAAAAGAATCCAGAATATCATTGAAATATTTTGACATGATATTTGAAAGAAATGCGTTGCTTGACAAAGCATGGAAAATTCTATGAATAATGAGTATGGAACACACATGAGTGTTCTATCYTTTTTTAAAAAAAMYWWTTTTTTTTAATTAGAAACAGTGTTCTGAATTATGTGGATGCATATTTACGTGTGTGTTTATATTGACTGGTGCTTTGAAGTCAACATGTTTGTTTATTTTCATTATTATACATTTAAACAAATGCATTTAATGCATTTATTTGAATGTGGCACACCATATACATGTGGGAACATTTGTGTTAATGTTTTCGTAAAAGATGTTAATGGTAAAACACATTATAGATAAGAATTTCTTGTTTACAAAAGATACTAGTTTGCACTGTGAAGAAAACACTAGAACCATCATGCTTTCTGTAGGATTCATAATTTTACATTTCCTAGTATGAGTATGTAAAATCTCAACCATAACAATGCATTATATTTACTTTATTTGATATAATATTGTGCATGTTGAAGTGTAATTTAGGGAAAAAGAAATAATTTTCCTTTTAAAAAAAAAAAAAAGTAGTAGGATTGTATTCCTGTGTTGCTAAGTACAGGACTTGTTGCTAAAAACAGTATGAAGATTAAACTTAATTACATATAAATGTCTTTTATCTTAGGGGGTCAACTACTTTATGTCCAAGGGCATTCTAGACGATTCACCAAAGGAAATAGCCAAGTTTATCTTTTGTACAAGAACGCTAAATTGGAAGAAGCTGAGAATCTATCTGGATGAAAGGTAATTTGAATCTCACATGAGGGTTTCCTCACTCATTTTTACTCTATAGCACCTTTCAAGAATCAATATTTTGTTTATATTCATGTAATTTAAATATTTCAGTATGCATGAAAAAACAAATATTGCTAAAAGTGAACAGATACTTGGTTCTGATATTGGTCAGATAGTAAAAATTCATAAGAACCCCTGAAAATAAGTCCCCAGGATGACTTTAAGTTTGGGTAGTGCAGTACCAGGAAAGAGGAGCTCTRACATACAGAACCAAACACATCAGACACAACTGCAGTCAGCATTAGCAGCCCCTACAGCCGTTCATCTTTCCTTCATAAATAGCATGTAATCAGGCACTACAAGTAAAAACTGCATTTCCAGACGATGAAACCTTTTTTTATTGCAGTATTTAGTAAAAATGATCAGTATAGAAGAGTATTCTTTTGTTTTTCCTCAAACTGGTATCCAMATTTTCTTCAGATCTGTTTCACACATCTGTTGGTGTAGGCTAGCACAAGTCCTCCAGGTGTTTCTGTGCTAATGGAAAACTCTGGTCTGTTGCACCCTAACAGACTTAGTCCTTTTAGTCTTTAAATATTCTTTGCGAGTGAATTTTAATTTCATTTAAGCCTCATTTTAACAGCATACTACTGTAACAGCRTATACTTATGCACCAAGTGTGCATCATGCACATAAATTTTTCCCTTTTCCTTTCATCCTCTGTTTTTTCTGGCTTTGTCAGATAGTTTAAAGGAAATGAAGTCTGTATATGTACTGTGAATAAATATGAATATACAGAAACTGTATATTAGAATTCTGACTGATTAATGTATATTTTTGTAGTATTTGGCTACTATAATAAATGTTTGGTAAATGTATGGTAAAGGTATGGTTATACTATTAACCTTGCATTGTTAGTTGTAGTTTTTGTCCTTCAACAAAAATAAAAACCCAGAAGCTGTTCTAAAGATCTAATTAAATCTACAACCTACATTTAAAAAATTTTACGGTTAAAAAAATTTGTAATTTTGTGGAATTTTCTTCCAGGAGAGATGTTTTGGATGACCTTGTGACACTGCACAACTTCAGAAATCAGTTTTTGCCAAATGCACTGAGAGAGTTCTTCAGACACATTCATGCCCCTGAGGAGCGGGGCGAGTACCTGGAGACTCTTATAACTAAGTTCTCTCACAGATTCTGTGCATGTAACCCTGACCTGATGAGAGAGCTTGGCCTTAGCCCTGGTAAGGCAAGAGGACTTTATTCAGTAAATAATCAATCTTTATATTTTTGTGTATAGTAATGTTGCTGTAATTAGGTAATGTTACTGGTCATGATGGTTTTAAGGTTAGTACCATATAATTATAAAAGTACAGACTCTGGCTTGGGCAAGTCTTTTACTCATGTTCAGTATGTAGACATCTCCCATACAGGTTGTAAAAAGACCAAAAATAAAATGCAGATTATTTTCTTAGATGTAGTTGCCTCTTGCAATGACTTAAACACTTAGCATTTTACCCTTTGGATAGTCTCACAGAAATGAGAGGGAATTTGGGACCTCACTGGAGTTAATATGCATTTCTAATTGTCTTTAGCCAGTTTTCAGCACCAGGACTGCTCAAATATTCAAAGATAGRCATTATCTTTATATTAATTTTTATTTCAGTGGTTTCTTTTTTGAACTAGTTTATATATGTGTACATATAACTATATGCCCAGATGCTTGAGACTCTTGTGATTCGTGGACAGGAAGAAAGGTATTTTTAACGAACATAGTTTGCTTATATCTTTTTAATTATTTTTCTCTCTCTTGTCTAGATGCAGTTTATGTACTGTGTTACTCTCTGATTCTGCTTTCCATTGACCTAACCAGCCCTCACGTGAAGAACAAAATGTCAAAAAGAGAATTCATTCGAAATACACGACGAGCTGCACAGAATATTAGTGAAGATTTTGTAGGGCATCTTTATGACAACATCTACCTTATTGGCCACGTGGCTGCCTAAATGCACAGTTTGCTAGGACTTAACGTTTTAAACTTCAAAAACTAAATCTRGTCAAGAAATTAATTATTTTGTAGACTTGGGGGTTATTTTAGTGCTGGTCATTCTAACCTCTGTATGCAATCAGAGATTGTGCGTGTAAGTGTTTGTACGTGTATACTACCTTTTCTATCGATTTACCATGGGAAACGAAGGACTCGGAGATCTTTCTTAATATTTTTTAGTTTTGCACAAAACAATGTGATTTGTCTGACACAACCATTTATGAATGTTAAACTGACATTACAGTCTAAGCTGACAAAGTGGTGGGTTTGTGCATCAGATTGGCTTGAAACTTTAATAAGTTCATTCTTTTTAAAATACCATGTAATGTGTATATATTTAACTAAAGAGATTTATAATCATAATTATTTTATTGTAAAGTATTTTAACTAAAGTTTCTCCTTTGATCTCTTAAAATAGTATTGTATTGCTTTTTTCTGCACTTAATCTTGTTTCACTTTTGCAGTGCTGATTATCTCAGATAAGAGAGAGAAACGTTGGTCTGAATATTACAACAAAGTTTATTCTGTGCCATATTAGAACATTCATACCTTAAAGAATGTTTAGGTGGTATATATTAACTACTTTGAATGAGAATATTGGCAATTTGTTTATCACTCAAGTTTTAAGATTTCAATGACTATTTCAGATGAGGAATAGGCTAGGGAAACCCCAACGTGGGGCATGGCAAGAGCTGGCCCTGATTGCAGACACTCGTCATGATGTTGTAGTCAGCTGCAGTGCTCTGTGCAGCCCTGTGAGCWGGGAGAGGCCTCACAGGGAACGGGGCAAAGGACGTGTTGGGTGTTCCGGACGTGTTGGGTGTTGCTGTTTTCAGCCACTTCCTGCAGCCTGGAAGCGTCACCCGGGGCAGTGCCCGGGCAGACACGTGCAGGGGGTGGGTTGCTAAAGCTGTCACAGCCATGGCTGTGCAAGGTGAGYGCTATTTCAGACCGTGCTGGCTAACTCACGCATCAAAGGACACTCTCTGGGCCTGTCATAGTCACATTTTAAATAGTACTAGGTTTATGGAATATTTGAAATATGGCTTCCGTCAGGTCACATCATGACTGTTTCTAAGGCGTTCAAGAGTATTAGCAGTTTAACTCCAGTGGAAGTAAATGAGGATCTGCCTAGTTTTTGTTAAGGTAACTCATAGTACTGTGTTTTTCTGAAATTAACGTGATGTTCAGTAGAAATAAGAACTATTTTTTTTCTCTGATGACATTAATTTATAAAAATATTCAGTCAGTATCTGAATTCATCATGGTAACTAACAGACTTGTTTTTCCCTGCCAAACCCTGAGGTAGGAAAATATTTTTGGGTCTGTTTTACAGATGGATTTGATTTTTATGTAGGAAGCCCTTGCAAAGCCAGGAATTGAGTACAGGTCATGCTTCCCCTTGGCACGTGTGCTGCCCACTCTGCTCTTCTCCTTTGCGCTTGGAGTGGTTGTTATATTTAGCTTAAGCAGTTACAGAAACCATGATGCTAACAACAATAATATAYTGATTGAAGTCCACATAATGGCTACCTAAATGAAAGAGAGGGAAAAAAATGTAGCTGCTGCTGTTATTCTAAGTGTTTAATATMACCAACAATCCTTCCATAGTTTTGATCCATTAGCAAAAACACACTGAGAAGGAGTTGTATGCATTACCTTTAATCCAAAGTGAACTCCATCTGCGTTTGTGCAGCAAACATCTCCGAAGCCGGGGGCCTGCAGAACGCTGCCGTCTTGCAGCGAAGTTCTGCAGTGTTGTTCCCCTTCCTCAGCATGGGTTTTCATCACTTCACTCTGGTTTCATTCATGTATTTCAGAAGGCCTGAGAATGCAAGCATCAATGGTGAAATAACCTCAAGCACAAATGAAGATACAGCACAAGAACTTTAAGTGTTTAAATGAAACTTTTTAAATTATAAAAAGCATAATATTTAAAATTGCCTTAGCCACAGGTCTCTAATCCTCTAAAAAGGAAGAGAAGTTACAAAAAAGGAAGATAAGTTGTGAAAACCTTTAACATCTTGCTYTGCAGAACCAACACTAAGGAAGAGTGTTTGAATGTTCCTCTTCATGAAGACCACAGAACACAGCTCTCTGGAAAAGACTTCTCTCAAGTTACACACTTTTAAAAGATTACAGGATTCACTGCATTCATTTACCAGAACTAAACRGGAAAAGTATTCTTCTCATACCACAAATGAGGAAAAACACCTATTGCTGTTCTCATTGATAAATATATTGACATTAGTGAAATTGTTGGATTGTGCACTGTGTATRTGTGTGTAATTCTATAATCTGCATTTTTTATTAATTCCTGGCTACTCTCAATACCCATCCTCAACCTCTGAGCGGAAAGAGCTTGGTCTGTGTGCCGTGGCGGGGTGCTTCTCTTCACAAGGTTTAGAAAACCTGAGGGACACTGTTGCAGCCAAGAAGATAAATTAGAAACAGGATGATGTGCTTAAGGTTTTGATAAGAAGTCCAGGAGAAAAAAAACCCACCTACACATGTAGAGATAAGAGTATCTGACCTTTGCAAGAGGATTTTAACTAGCATTAGCGCTGAGCCCATGCCATACATTACATTAGAAAAGAGCAAATAAGAGCAGGCCAAGTGTGCACTCACTTTAGGATGACAATAGACATTTCTTCTGCCCTTTCTGGGCAGAGAAGTGTTTTCTTCCTTACAAGAATCTTTAAAGCAGGTACTTTTCTTCCATCTATTGAAGAAAAAAAACAGGTTTAACATCTSTTCTACAAAGACAAAAATTTGAATTCTCTTAGTACTCTGAAAGCAAAGTAATGGGAAGGTCTTCCACAGTGCCCTACAACTTTCTCCATACACATTCTAAAAGAAATAAGYGATAGAAACATCGCTGATCCAGATGCTACTAAGCATGCTCATTGGTGTGCTGTGAAAACTACCTCATGAAACACTTTGGAAGACTTAGGTGGAAGATCCCAAACTGGATTGATTATGTGAGTATGATGAKATTGAGGGCTGCGAAGTGGGTCCCCAGTTCAGGTGTGATTCCCCCCGTGCCTGCTTTCACTACACACAGATGTGCCACAAGTACAATTTCCCATTATACATGTTGGTGAGAGGGGTCTTTGTGTATCAATGTAAAGTGTTATACATATTTAAGGCATGGGACAGAAATGATACACAGCTCAGTTATAGGAAGTGTCTGACCTTTTCTTCAAAACTATTTCTAAATTTGAATAATTTTCATTCACACTCCGAGGAATAGATACATACAGCTGTGGCTGCAGCCTTGGCCTTTCAAAGTAAAACAAAGCTTCAAGTTATAATGAAGTGCAAAAGCCTAAATATTGTAATTTAGAATCAAGGCCGCCAATTTTGAAATAGACAAGGAATTCTCATTCAGCATAAATATATTTCTGTTTGTKCTCAGCAGCTTACACAGGAAAAAGTAAAATTATAAATAACTTCAAAATACAGATTTAAGAAAATAAAATGTTTAGCTGGGCAARTAAATCTTACTRTTGTCTCCTCAGTATGCTGAAGTTTAGTAATGATCATTATGTAGGTCGGTTAATCAGCAGATCTTTTTTGAATAGTCTTGGTTTCTGTCTAAGCTATCATTGTGCAAGTTGATAATTTTTACAGCTCTGTTTAAACAAATAAGCAAGTGTTAGACTGAGTACTTCAGCAAAGACTGAGACACATCTACTTTATCATATTAAAAGGTAGAAAATAACACAACACTAAGCATTTATAGAAGTCAAATTTATTTGCCTTATATTGGATTACAGTTAAAAATTTAAGAGAAGGGTTTTTCTTTTCACATATTTCATGCAAGTATCAAAACTAATAAACATTAAGGTCGATGACTTGTTCTCTGCCATTGTAAAATCTACCCCTGTAATCTCAAAAGCACTGTTAAAGTGGACAAAGGACAGACTTAAAGGATTTCCTGTGTCTCCCATAGGCACATTATGGTTTCATTTTGGCTTAGCAAGAAATAATATATAAACATTTGTAATCTGCAAAAAACAGTAGTTTTAGTAAGTAAAGTTAAAATCTAAGGTCTTCTAATAGTATGTTAGATGTTATATCAGATGTTAGAAGTTAAGGCTTAGTATACATGTAATTAAATCATAATCAGCTAACTACAATTAGTTACAGAAATGTAAGTTATATGTAAAAGCTTCAAAGAACCATGTTGCTACAACATCACTTCAGTGCTCTGGCTGACAGTGTTAATAAATTTACACTTTTCCATTCTGATTMATCCAARCAAGATTAGRGAARTGGATTGTAAAATATTTACAAAAARCATGCCCGTTGCCTGTGTGAGAGTTTTTCCATTAAAAGTGAACCTTCCATATATTCTTTATATTTTTAAATAAAGCAATAACTATAATTTATCAGAAAGGTTGAATAAAGGAGGAGAAGCTATTTTTCAGAGATATTCATTCCTAGCACCTATAATAGAAAACTGATACAAAAAGCACTTGAGACTTTCAGCACCCTAATGCCTGCATCACTTTTAAGGTTAAAAATAATACTTATTTTGCACAGGTACAGGACAAAAAGAAATCAAATACATTTGTCCGAGCACAGCATGGTCAGGATATCAGATCTTTTCAGAGAGAGTACTCATTTGTAAGAGTCAGCTTTTTTTTCCCTGARTGGTATTGGAGAGGAATGTTGGATTTAATTTAAAATGATTAATGAGATTTTGTCAGACTCCCTGCCTTTACCACCACTGCAGTTTGTCAGCACAACAACCTGGGAAACCCGGACGCCGCTCTGTCGCCCAAAACAGCTTTCCAGGAAAAAATAAACCTGAGTAAGTAGTGCCAGGTACATGTCAATGGGATTGTCTTTCAGCTGCTGACAGTTTAACTCTAAGTCAGGACATTTACACATTCTAAGGAAGTGAACCTCATTCGTTATTTCTATAGTCTGGCTTCGACAATGCAGACCAGCATAAACATCGCTTAAGGTTTCAGGGCAGGCAGATCATTTATTACTAACTTTATAGGGAGGAAAAAAAGAAAAAAAAAAGTAGTCCATGCAAGTCAAGWCATTTTGACTTTTTTAATGAAAAAGTATGGAGCCTTGTTCAGAGAAATTTTTCTGGAACAAGCCTACATATACAATTTACTAAGTCTATAAATAAGACAGGTTGTAAGAATCTCCCTCTCTAAGCCTTGTTCAAGTGCGTCGCCTGCTGAGCCACAAGCTGGACCCAGGGCAGACCCATCCAGGTCAACATAGTGGCTAGTGGTCCAAGTTCACAGCACTCTTGATAGGTAACCAGAGCATAAGAAAATGCACCATAAGGTAGATACGAAAAATAAATGATGATTTTTCTTGTTTACTCCCCCTGAGGCAATTCATTCTGTTGTACATAAAAGAAAAAGAAACAACAGTTTCTTTTCAGTTTTCACAACCAGCGAAAGCGGGCCTGCCCCTTACAAAATRCATACGCATCTCCCTTGCACTTGTGCACAAGTATTTCTGCAATCGCCTGACCACACACCCATTGGCAGGCCTCTCATTTCCACCCCGTGGACCTCTTTTTAGGACACCACTCAGCATGTCAAAAGTCCTATGAGACTTATATGTTATAGCTAGGTTAAACACAGTTTAATTGATATTATTTTTATATTTGGAGAACCCCTCAAACAGGGCTGCTGGCTACACAAGAGTCCCATGCAGCGGCACGTGTTTCCCTCCTACAGCGGGAATCACCTGCGTGGCAAAAGGAGCTGGGAAGCCACTGAATTGCTTCAGATGCGTTAGGCAGATGTGACTTTTGTCAGTAAACAAATGCAGGGTCTTATGGGATCTTGATATTACTGAATGTAACTTTATTTCTATATTTTACTGAGGAATTTATATGAACGAATATAATAGTGACTGAGGCTCTCTGAAATGTGCCAGTTTACAACAGACACACAACATTGATCTATCGTAGTAAAAATATCTTAGTGCCTGAATTGCTTTCCCTCTTTATTAGAAGATCTAACYATATAATAAAATACAAAGAAGTCATATGTTTAGGAATCAGCTTTTGTTGAAATTTCCCTTTAAAAAAAATTAATATATTATTTCCTTTTATCGATGTTAATTTTTCACAGTGCACATGGTATGCTGTATAAGATATACCAAAATTCACACTTAAAGATCTAATTTGAATATTGCATACCTAGACATTGTGCTGTATTTCTTTATATAAACAAGTTTTATTTAAGCTAAGACCTTGAAATGCACAGAGAATAACTACCTAATTCCTTCTTTAAATGAACGGTATTATTAATGGTAGGAAAAAGTAAGATGTATGGTCTGGATCTGAAGATACAAAAGAGCAAAAGAGGAGGAAAGCCCAAAGGAAGAAATTACCCTTGATTTATTAGGACTAGGTTTTCTTAGCTGCGCTGGGGATCAAGACAGAAGCTTGGAAGAGGTGAGATTAGCGGGGTCTGTGAGAGGAGACACGGCCCTGGTGATGCTCATCTCTCATCCCTCCCTCCTGCCAGCAGGATCAGCCATCCCGTCCAGTCCAACACTCGTGTTTCTATGCACAGCTGTCCAGGATGAGGCAGGGAAGCATTTTCCTTTGTAGCCTACACTTCTATTCCCCTGGGTTAGTAAATGGATGTGCATACTTTTGGAATACAAGAAGATCTCCAATTTCTTAACTTTGGCAAAATAACAGAATTGAAAGAAACTGGCTGTTAAGCTGTATTCTCAGTGAAAGCTGATAATTTTTTTTTTTAATCACAAGCAGTGCTTATGATACAAAGCAAGTTATATGATAAAGCAGTTGCTCTTACCATATAAAAGAAATAGCAATGGAAGCCCGCATTGCCAGYCAAACAGCTTTATGTCGGTAATGCTGATCTTGTTATATTGCACCCAAATCATCCTCAGATTAAGTCCATGAATGCTTATTAACAATCTTTCAGATATTTTAAACATCGATCATTATATACTTGAACTAGCAGAATTCTACATGGACTATACGATAGTCGTGGCTGAGTAAGCCCTTCAAATATAAGGGGAGAGGCTTGGCTATATTAACCTTMCATCATGTTTAATATAACAGAATTCTGGCCCTACCAGTGACAAAAGCAGATGAGCTACTTACAGGAGCAGAATGACGGTCATTAGGGGTTTGGAAGATTAAGGTTGTGATTAAGGTGAAAACCTTTTGGTTTCACCTGATTTGATGCCAATTTGCAGTGTACAGGTACAGAATTGAGCAAAGGAGGAGGTGGGTGTTCGTAGACTGCTAAACTGCCCAGGAGAMAATGACTGGCACAAAACTAGGGTATCAGAGGTATCTAATATTGCTAGAGTCCATTTATTTTGTGTGCTCTTTTAACTGGAAATTGTCAATTAATAATTTTATCCCCCTGTGTCAGTCTTAGGCACGTTCTTAACACGTTCTTTTAAGTCCCTGAGAAGCCAAGGACGCCAACTTTCCATGAGACTCCTGTSTGTCAGACACAGGCTGCTTGCACAGGCAACATCAACCACCATTCTCCTGCCACCACCCCYACAGTTTGTCCTAGGCTCCTCACGTGATTTGTATTAGCACAAGACAAGTGAAACTGAGCCCAACGTTACCATCGGTCTTGAAAGGGGAACTCACACAACAAATGCACTAATATAAGAAACACACACCTGGCAGCTGCTCCTCAAAGGGACGTGGCCACACGGTCCTTCCTGGGCAAGGCCAATGCTACAGTCCCCTTGGCAGGTGGCACCAGCTCCCTTCGTGCTGCAGCTCTCTGAGAGCCCACGGGTTCCCTGACGCGCTCTCCAGGGCAGGGGGACCAAGYTTAGGACCAGGACCACCATTCCTGCAGCAACAGCTGCCCCTTCCCTGCCCCTCTCAGGGAAACGGCACCAGGACCGCCCCATTCCTTGTGGTGGCACGAGACCCAGTGCTGTGAAGGAGGGCACAAAGCCCAGGCTGTGCAAGGCTTGGGATCCTCTCCCACACCTGGATCCATCCTCCGTGTGCTGTACGAAGGACTTGCTGACAGGCTCTTACAGACAGAGCGGGTACATGAACAGGTACCCAGCGCCCACAGAAAGGTCGTATGCAGCTCACACCCCAAAACAGACCCTCCCTCCTCTGCCAGAGGGTGATGCCAGATTCCTGTGGGTGCCATTAGGGCCATTTGCTGCTGCCRTAACAAGGATTAAAGCGATTAGAAGTAAAGTGACTAAAACATCCTCCGCTTCCTTGCCGGCTGTGAGGGGAAAGGGGGGAGAAGGCTCCATAGCACCTGTGGGAGCGGGAGCTGCTCGGGGGTATTTTTAAAGGCAAGCAAACAACAGCACCAGGGAAAGGCACCTCACGACTGCCAGTGGCTTCACAGACACTGGATTAACATGACCCGCAGCGTTGTCACGCTGTGACCTTGCTGTGTTCCCATGTGTTTCCAACCTGGAATTGTTTGTTATGGCTCCACACAAGGACAGCAAAATACCTGCAGCACCCGCCCCCCACACAGGGCTCCGTGCGTCTTTTGTGTTTCTTTTTTTTCTTTTTTTTTTTTTGGTGGGGCAGGAGGGATGGAAGAAATGTTTTGTGGCTTTTGGGGTTTTTTTGTGGCAATAACAAGCAAAAAAGCATCCCTACATTTTACTCTTTGCAAGAAAGCAATAAGCCTGGAGAAAGGATTTAAATGTTTAAAAAGAACAGATGGGTTTTAATCAGATCAAGAGGAAACCGTGTCAGTCTCTCCTGACTTTCAAGTAGAGTGCTGTGGACAAGCGAGAAACTGCATTTATATATATATATATATGTAAATATATATGGAAAGCCGCCTGTTTGCCTTTACCTACAGATCCAAAAATCACCAGGAGGAGAGTCTTTGGACTTCACATGGGTGGCAACGGGAGGAGAAAAYTTAGGGGGGRAAAAAAGCAATGGATCTTTGCGTTGCTTTAATGCAGCGGGGAGGGAAGATCCCTCTCGCGTCCCCAGGGTTAATTTTCAGCTACGWGGGGGGCTCCCGACGGCGGCTGCGGCTCCCCTGGTGCCGCTGCGAGGGCAAAATCGGCCCAACCTGCCTGGCTTCCTCCAGCCGCTCTCCCTGGCACGGGAGACCGCGAGGGGAGAGCAAACACGTTCCATCATCATCATCATCATTATTATCATTATTATTGTAATAACGACAATAAAGCGACAGTGGGCAAACCACGCTTACCTACCGCGGCTGGGATGGCTCTCGCCCTCCTCTGGATCTGCTCTCCTCAGGGAGAGGGAAACAAAAATAAATAAATCTTTCTGTCGGCGGGAGGGGACGACCCTTGCAAACTCCTCTGGGCTGCCTCATGTCTCCTGTGCATGGAGCTTTGTGCAGAGCAAAAGCAGAGCCTGCTCGGGACCCTGCGCCCGCCGGCTCCTGCTCTGTCCATCTCCAAGGAGGAAAAAAAGAAAAAGGAGAAAAAGAAAACAACAGAAAAAAAAATGAGAGGAGGAGCCCAGTGACAAGGGAGAAGGGATAAGAGGCAGCAGTGCAAATTTCCCCAGCAGTARGGACTGACGGCCACGTCCAGGGTTATTTACCTGCGAGAGTGACGGGGGACACAGAGACGGTACCGAGGCACAAGAGCAGGCAGTGATGCTGAAAAGGAGCAAGCAAAGATAAAAGAAATACTTTGTTTTGTTGTTTGTTTTGATTTGATTTTTCCTGACAAACAGCCCATGCTCCTTTAGGGACACAGCAGGATTAACGAAAGAAGATGCCTTTTTGGGCTARGTACAAAAAGCACTGAGATTTGCTCTGATAGGGATTTTGCTGTTGTTGTTTAGTAAGTGCTTTGGGAAGTCTGCACATGCMCACGTCTCCCTGCACAGAAGGGATGGAGATCAGCTAATCACCTATAACTTAATTTTGGCAGGGGGCGAAAGCTCAAAAGCCTCCTGAYGCTGAGCCCCCGCCGAGCAGGGCTGGAATCGAGCGCGAGCCGGGAGCGCTCAGGTCTGCCCAGACGTCCCGCCTGTGTTCCTGCTCGCAGAGAGCCCCGCACGGAGCTCATCCCGCGCTCCCGCCGCCGCTCCAGCCCCTTAGCGCTACGGCGCACGCCGAAGCGAGGGGCTCGCGCCACACACCAATCCCATCCTTCCCTCCAGCCCCTTCCACACCCGCCATAACAAACAACAACCGCGATTAGCAGCTGCAGCCTCGCGCCAGGGTGTCCTCCCGCCGCCRTGCCGCGGTGAGGAGCGGTGGGAGCGAGGAGCCGCCGGCTGCAGGTTGCGGTGCTGCTCTCCTGCTCGGAAACGCTCCCAAACATTTCTCCAGTGTTTGAGAGCGCTCCCCTTCCCAGCGCATTGCTGCTGCTGGAGCCAGACCCAGCGCGGCTTACARCAGCCGAGCAGCTGGGTGCTCACCCAGCTAACAGACCTGTCCTAGACCTCAGTTTGTGTGCACGAGCACGTATTTCCAACAATAAATATCAGCACTATTTCTGATAACCGCACCTGCCAACATCTATACACTGGATGCTGAAATAAATGCCATTAGAAACGGTATTCTTCATGTACAGACACATATTTGGRTCTACCAGGAATGGAGAAGGTGAAAAGAGCTTGCAGTTCCTTCACTGAGGCAACCTGATGCGATACGAGACTGCTAAGTGCACTAAATGCTAAATTATCTGGGGAAGAAAAAATAAAGAATTTTCCAGGTATGGAAAAGAAAAGAAAACGTTTAAGGTGATTGTGCAAATATTTAAAAAGACAGCGTCTTACCCAAGTGCTGAACAGGCCAGTGTTGAAGTGAACGTGTACACTTAGCTTGCAAGTTCACTTCTAAGGAATTAATTATGGTAGTGTTATTGGATGAGACAACTGTGGACTTTTAAAAGGAAATATTGCTCCAAGAGACCCAGTCAGTGACTTCCAGCCATAATAATAAGGGAGCTGGTCGGTAGCTGGTCACATTAATCAGCCCCYCGCATCCTGGAGCTGAAAGCCTGGGACAGTAAGGTAAACACGCATAAATCCTGTTGTCCTAGGGAGAAACCCTGCATTAATCTGCTGCGTGGTAGGATAAGGAAGGATTGTGAGGAGAGGCTCTGCTGACAGGACGGGAACTTTCCACATTGCTCCCGGCAGTGAGCAAGAGCGTGGCCAAGGCCCTGGCTGCCCTGGGGTGGTGGGGCAGGGAGGGCAGGGTCTGCAGTTTGCTCGCAGGACAAACGTGAGCAAGAAGCAAAAAGGGGAAGGACTTTCTTGTGCGTGGGCGACCAGCACCAGCCCGGGTCTCGGAGCCAGGGTAGGTGCTCCTGGGCACTCCCTGCTGCCCGCCGCCCTGAGCATGGAAGTCCTCTTGGTGGCTTGGGYGCTGTCGTGAGCTGGGTGCTGCGGTCATCATGGGCGCAGCAGCAGCAGCAGCAGGTCACCTCCCTGGCCTGAGCCATAATCCTGCCACAAGGCTCCCGAGCCCTGTCCTGGAAGCAGCTCAGCTGCTCATATGGGCTGGGCAGCACTGACTCGCCGCACTGCTTCACAAACTGGGGCTAGACTCTCTTCAAAAGCCACCACGCGCCTGTCGAGAACAGAAGGGCAGGCTATAACCCACATAGAAAAGTGTAACACACGCAAAAAAGTGCGTAGTTACAAGCTGAGCTTTGATTTCTTTTCTTCCCTGGATAATAGCTTTACAAACCCATGTATTCAGGAAATGCAGGAAAAAAATCCTTGATGGGGAAACAATATTTGAACAAAACAAGGAACGACAAAAACTGAGACATCACTTTCTAAAGTGTTTTTTTTTTATACATCATGGATACTGCCTTCCTGCCAAAACCAAGACACGTCATGGTTATAAATTCATAAACACCATTAAATTCACTGTATTTTAAATAGCATCAGGTTTCAGCTCTTTGACTTAAAAATGCCTGATACGAGACACATAAGCCCTCTCAAAGCAGTGCTCATATGCCAAGCTCAGCCTGGGTTTGCTCAGTGTTTGGTGTTGCATTGTGGATCCAAAACTCAGCCATAGTTCCCCAAAGAATTCAAATATTCTGGCAAATTTAAATTTCCCTATTCTYTCTTCTCTCTCTTCTCTCTCTCTCTCTTTTCTTTTCTTTTTTCCAGGAGATCTTGTCCTTACTCTCCCTACCAGAAGTCCCTGGCATGGAAGTGAAGAAGGACAACTGAACTTTTCCCACAGTAAAAAATACAGTGCACCGGATTACTAGAGATGCTCCAAAATGCACTAAGTACATAAATGAGCATTTTTTTTCTCATCTTCCAGGGATGGAGAACCCTGTAGATTTGAATATGACACTTACTAGATACTCAAAGGCTCATTCCTAGGGTTGCTAGTTAAAAATTCAGGAAACCTCTCAATTTTGCTTGACTTGTTTATGGCTGCTGAAACCTGTCCAAATGGGAAAAAAAAAAAAAAAAACTAAAAACCACAACTGTGGATTAGACACAGCAAAGGCTTTAGGATTTCTGAATCACGGTTTTGAACTCAGATACCTAATTCTTCTTTCGGCTTGTTTCTGTAATACTTCAGGTCAGTAACWGTGCCCTTTCTGATCTTCATTTCCCACGCACCTTGAATTTAACCCTGAATAATGAGAACTAAGCCCTAAGACCACCTGGGACCGAGAAAGTAAAATTTCTCTGCAGAAATCCCCTGAGAACCTTCATCCAAAAGACTTGTAATACCTCCGGCTAACCACCGGTAGAGTTATTTATAAGCTGCAGTTGCATTGGCTGTGCTTGCAGAAGGGCACGTTGTTGTGTTATTGCTATTTGGCTGAAGCAGATACCCAGGAAATGAGAGGCTGAGGCTCGATGAGCATTAAAATCTGGTAGAGCTCAAACTCCATATTTTTAAGGAAAATTTCCTAACTGCTATTACAGTACTTAAGAGAACTACAAGGAAGGGATTAAAAGCCAAGGGATGCACGCAAGGAGCCTCCGTCATGGCCAGCTTTGGGATGCAGAGACAGGTCCAGGCGGCAGCCAAGCAGAGGAGCTGCATGTGGAGCAAAAGTCCCCCCGCTCCTCCTCCAAAGAAAAGGGAAAAAAAGAAGGAAAACCCCAATAGGGAACGAGTCTGCTGGGACGAGGTGGATTTCATTGTGCAGCAATCGAAACAACTCCCGGCCGCCTGTTGTTTTTCCAAAGGGCCCGTTTGCCCAGATACCTGCTGCAAAAATATTGCAAGCCCTGACCTGATTTATTTGTAAATGAGAAAGCCACCGGGAGGGAAAAAAAAAACAGAAAAGTTTTCTTCAAGGGGAGCTTGATGTGCTGTTTAGGCTGCTCTGTCATTTTTCTTGTCTCTCTTCATAATCTCTATGTAACCCAGAAACGGCCAGTAAAAAGAGAGAACCTCTGCTTGTTTAATTGCTTCCTGAAAATTTGACAACTACTACTCCAGCCTCATTGGATAATCTCCTTTTAAATTGCCTAGCCTTTCAAAGACAGCATAATTATTTGCGTACACTTACTTCCCCAGCTATACATCATGCCTATCAAAATTAAATGTTTCCAACATACCATTGCAGTGTTTTAACATTTCACTTCTGTAATACATTGAACGGTAAATTGATCCTATACTTCCTTGTTGCAAATTTTCATACCTTTAGCAGTAGAGCACAGCCAGGAGTAAGATTTTTTTCTCTCTCTCTGATTGTGAAATAAAGAAAAGCATTTAAAGAATGACAGAGGCTTATAAAATGTAAAACATGATCACAACACTTTTGCAATGTTTAAAGTACTATCCTGTAACTCTGTTTTTCCTAAAAAAAAGACCATTTCATTTATATGACTCCTGAACAAAACGTTTCAGCAGACACATCCTCTGCAATTTACAGTTTTGCTTTACGTATATCCAGAATAACAAATGCTATTGTGCAGGAATTCACATGCTTTTCCTCTGAAATTTTCTGAAATTTTTCTTTTAAAACAATACAATCATTTACAAAAGAAACAACGAAAAAAAAGTAGAAATAATTTAGTATCTCCATTTGTTTAAGAGAATTCTACCMATGTTTTAACCTGCAAAAATGTCCATGATTCTTGGACATGCCTTATTAACATTCCTCATGAGAACGAGCACAAATTCATCCCATATTCAAGGCACAACCTCTGTAACGGGTGTACGTTTCTTTCAAAGCTGAAGGACGGCAGCTCCTTCCCACACCGTGCTGAGATTTGCTCTGCAAAGAAACGGGCAGCTACGGGCAGTCGTGAACACAGACTTCCCTCTCAAATATTAATGCAAATATTAACGTCACTTTCGGGCGTTTTTTCCCCTTAGGATTTGCTGAGCATTAGGGTTTTGTGTCGGCGAGCACGCCGCGGGGCGCCRCTTCGGCCAGCGTGAGGGGTTTTGCTGGCAGGGCTGCGGGGAGGGCCCTGCGGGGTGCGCGGCACACGTGCGCACACGCGTGTGCCCTGGGAGACCGTCCGCAGCACATGTGCGGGTCAGTCCAGCGCGAGCAAAACCAAAAGCCAACGGGGCGGAGAAACAGCACGTAAAGAAAAGAAAATGGGAAAAGAAAGAGCCTCACTCCCCCCCACCCCCCCGCCTTGGTTCTAAATCATCCCCAAGACTGCAATATCCTGTTATCTCTTGCGGTGATACCATATACAAAATAAAGAAACAAATGTTGCCCTTCTGTGAAAAGAGATGATAAAAGATTAATTCATTAAAAAGGAAAAAAAAAAAAAAAAAAGAGAGAGAAGATAAGAGATATTTTGTTTTAAAAACTATACCCAAGAAAAGCATAGACTGGTGTAAATTTTAAGCAGCACAAATTTCTTTATATTGGTTGCTGCTGTTATCTCATGGAGCAAGAAGTATAGACAYGAGATAAAAGACAAGTTAAAGGCATTGGATGTCTGCTTGCCAAAAACCTGCCATCCTACTGACCCAGCAGAGAAGAACTTTGTATGCTGAACTTTGTTTATTTTTTCCTATCACAAAACTAAAAAAGGCAGAAATAAGAGATTAGAAAGTGCTCCCTGTGTTTCGGGGGTGTTAGTAAGAAATGTATTTTATCCTAAAGAGGTAATTCTACTCCCTAAGGATTCGTGGGGATTTTGTACAGCTATCCCTCTTTAATTATGTTATTCTGGTTACATATAGTATTTGGAAGGCAAATATGTCAAGCTGTAATGTTAAGCAATGAGAAAATGGAGAAACCTCTTCAGGCACCAGTATTATTTTCATTCTAGTGTCAAAGAATTAAACCTCGTTATTTACCTGCTTCTAAAATTCTGCTTCATGATTTCACTGATTCACTAAATTAATCAGCTTCCTTCTTTTTCAGATAGTGAACACACTTTAAACATTCAGAAAACACTCAGAATGGTAATTCGCACTAGAGTTTGTGCAGCTCCTGTAGAAATAACATATAAAAAGAAATGCATAAAGAAATCTGCACCCCTTCCCCTACAAGAGGCTCGAGGCGAAGCGAYGTATGAGAAGTGAGAACGGATACASAGAAGAAAATATTTAGATGCTACACACACGCCAGGTAGCTGAAAAAGGCAAGCTCCAGAAGAGAAGCATCCGCAGGATTTTGGCGATGGGGAGAAGGACAGATAAATTTTGCCTGGTTAAGAGTGTTTGCACACTGAGGCTGCTGAGCAGAAGGATCAGAGGYAAAYGCCRACGGTCTGAGGGTCCCGCTCAGGCRTTTGCAYTAACGTTCCTGGAAAACGTTCTGCGCTTCTGAAATGTTTGCTGCATACAAAAACCTCTCCAGTTAGGCAGAAGGCACACTAAAGGAAGGCAGCAACATTTTATATCCTTCTGACGTAAAAACCTATATGCTTTCAGCATCCTGGGTCTCCTGCCGTGAATAGCTGGGGCTATTTTGCTGGGGGGGTGGGTAATAATAACAGCTTTTATTCCAACACAATGTTAAGTGGCACACACAGCGTCTCTTGACTTCTGAGCTTTCTATTCTCTCACTGGTAGAATATAAAGTGCATGCAGACATTTACTGAAGTTATAGCAGAAGAAATATATCCGTGATTGTTTATTCATAGTTATTTGACTCCAGTCAATCAGCTGCAGGTTTGAAAAATGCAAATATCTCAATTTTCTGTAAAGAACTAAATATAACAGCTTCTATTCAGAAGAATATTCCACATCACTGAGTATTCCAGACATGTTTGTTTAATATTTGAAGTCAGAATACTCGCAACAGGATTAAATCACTCTTCTGAACTGAGCCATGCTTGTACAGTGATTTATAAAGACAGCTTAGATCTTAAGAAAAAAAAAATCAATCATCCCAAATGGAAGAATTCCAGGTGACATCCCACCTCAATATCTAGTTAAATATAGCAATCTCAAAGAGGAAAAAATTCAGCTCCTCAGTATCGCATGCACATGTATCTTGTGTTTCCAACTTTTTCTCAGGTTATATAGAAACACGTACACAGTAGCTGCCAGACAGTTTCTGTACTGCCGCTTTAGCCCTCGTTATTATCAAAATTCATGCTGCTCTGAATATCCACATAAAATATTAATTAACCATTCTTAAACATCTGATCTATATCAAAAAGAGCTTGCMTTAAAATCAGCCTCCAAATAGAAACTTAACCTGGAGCTTTACGACAGCATGCTAAATCCAGGTGAAGCAAACAACRAATCGAAAGTTTTTTAAAATACCAGAACAAAAACAAAATAGAGATTCTGCTATTTATTCTTCCAGAAAGGTCTAAATTTGTTTTTATTTCTCCGCTGTGTCTCACGCGCTCCCGCGTTGCACGACCCCAGCCCGCGGGCTCCGCGTGCCGCCTGCATTGCAGAGCTGCTCCGCGGCACACGGAGCTCCCGCGCCTGGAGACCCGTCCCTGCTACATGCGCAAGGCCCGGGGACACCTCCCTTGCCAGGATGCAAAGCGCTGCCCCCGGGAGAAGCCCAGTGCCTCGCCAGGACATACGGGTTGGGTGCTAGGAAGCAGTTCGGCTACTGTAGTCAGGCGAGCTTTTCCCTATCCTGAGAAAAATAAAGTAACCCTGTAAAGACATATTCTAAGCTCTTTTTAATAAGGGGCGATTTTGTGACAATCTGCAGTAAAAAAGCCCATTGGGCCAGTGATTTCTTTTCCCCCCTCGAGCGATTTCTTTTTGCTTATTTACTTTTGACTTTGAGGAAGGGTAAGAATTATTTCTTCAAACAACTGGTTGCAGGCTAAAATTAACACTGTGCATTTCAATTRTTATCAATTTAAGAGGGAATCAAAAGCATCAGTATCTTTTTAATTAAAATATTTTTATCAGATAACCTAAGCCTCCAGAGCCATATATTTGATTTTAATTAAAAAAAAATTCTGGTTGTGATCATTGTTCAGAATTAATATAGCAAATAAAATATGGGAAGAAAGGAGGTAAGGGGAGGTTATATAGTGTTACCTGATAAAAGGAGACAGTAATATTTAAAATGAGGTAAGTGTTACACCGATTTATGATGTATTTTATCTTCTCGAGAAACCCTAGTTTATCGTAGTGTCGTTCAGCTTGAAACGTCAGCTGTATATCTTTCAGCTTTTGAATGTACCTCTAGGTTGAAAGGAAAGGGTTTGCAGTGATGTGATGTATAAGCAGATCAAAAGCTTAGCATTTTCTCTGCGATAATTCACTTTTTTTATTGAAACATTTTTGTTGTCATAAATACATARATATCTGAAAAGACATTAATGACACTTAGCACATCTCTCGTCTAGCATCCTACTGCTAATTAGGAAGGATGGAAAGAYGCGTTTTGTTTTAGCCCTCACAAATATTGCATAAACATCATCAGCCATAAACCACTAGCACCACAACGTGKTTTTTTCTTGACTTGAAAACAAAACATGGAAGCATCTTCACTCATACACTCTTTTCCTTTGTATGCACAGAATGTTTGCATGAAGAGTCTCACCAGTCTAAAGTGATTTGGTTTGTAAGAAAAGAGAAGTGATGGATTGCTAGCCTTATGTTTGCCCTGTACATTGATAAGAGATTACTCTTGGTGTATACTCCAATCAAGTGTGAACCAGACTCTGCCTCTTGGTTGTACATGTTTGAGAGCTAAATATTAGTATTACTTGCGCTATTGAAAAACCAGCCAGCAAACCAATGGAAAAAAACAAACTCAAACCTCCAAGATGTCCCAAAGCACACAGCAAAGCAAAGCAGCCTCCAAATCACTGCCAGACAAAGCAGCCTGCCTGCTATGGACCAAAGTAACCCAACTGTTAGAGTCCGTGTACACAGGTTGGCAAGCAGTGTTGGTACTTTGCTCCAGCTGCAAACCATGCACCAGATGAATATTTGCTGCCTTTTTAAAGATAGCATTGCACGCYGTATTTTTCTTTCTAAAGTTACAAGCCAACCAAGATCCAAGGCTCGAAAGGGAAAGATGGCACCAACCTGGAGGCGAGCATCACCTTGTTTCTTTCAGGGCAGCAGTTCCCATCTCCTTCTCGTTTCCAAAAGCATGGAAAGGATGGCAAGCTTCTCAACTGCACAAAACATGCTGCTGGCTCCCAGTCCCAGCACTGCACAAGTGCATCAGCTACCCAAGTCCCAAGATCTTCCACTTTTGGGTCTTAAAGGACAACTCCTGTTCCAGGTTAAGTTAGATTTACTTATTAAATCATACCTTTTTTTGTATCTCATAGCTTTTTCCTGAAGTAAATGGAATAACTATTGAAATCTATAAAACATAAACGTATTTGGCTCACGAGAGTTCAGTATCTGGGCCATATATTTTAATGTTAACATCCTGGATACAAGGACATGAAATTATGACTAAATCATAAGGATTTAAATTTTGTTTTTAAGAAAAAGAAGGAAGAGAAGAAACTTGCATAAATCTTTCAGGCACCTCAGCTCACAATTTAGTTAAGCTCATTATGTTAGATAAGAAATTAATGGCTGTTGAGCTCTTATGTGTGTTCTGGGGATTTAAATGAACATAATTCAGACATTTATGACAGCACGGTTTCATTTATGTGTATGTGATCACTTAGCTTCTCATCACATGAGCATGTTGGATCTGCCAGGCCCCTTCTAAATTTGATGAATGCAGAGGGAGACAGTGACTTTGGGTTCTTTGGATTTGGCCCACTGGAGAAAGCAGCTCTCCAAAGACATGTTTAGACCTTTCCCTCATCAGAGACCATTCTCAGATATATSTGGAATTTGGAACAAATTTAAACATGCCACTATGAATCAGTTTTTGTCTATTAGTCTTCCACTGAATGCTTCTCAAATTATGATCTGAATTAATGGTGCCTAKACCCAGCCATTAATAAATGCACACAAAAATGTAGACCATAAGGACCGTCTAGGATGTTAAATGTATTTTCTAACTCCCTTCCATGATTCTGAAKAGATAAGCAAAATACTTCCCTTTCAGTCTCAGTAGGACCGGAGACACTAGTCAGGTATGTGGTCATTACTACAATAGTGACTGAGTTTGTCATTGAAATTACGATGCAACAGAAGCAGGGAGGTATCTCCCAATTCTTCTTTCACAGGACGTCCTGGCACTGACTTCCTGGGAAAGCAGCTGTTTGTCTGCTATTCACAAAATTTCCATCAAACAAGCAAATAMAAGTAACTGTCTTCTTGGATGTTTGCACAGCACTGGAAAAAAGTTACAGTTTATTTAAAAAATTAAGAAAAGAAAGAAATTATAAATGTTTGCATAGGATCCCAATTACCACCTCCTTTACTTCCTTCTTCCCTGTCTCAGAGAGAAGCTTTATATTTTCTTTAGTGCAGGGCTATTCTGAGGAACTGAAAACAAATCCATAGTCAAGGGCCCACTTTTCCTTTGGTCAGAGTCTCGCAAGCTCCAGCTCTGGGTTTTGGTAGCACAGGCAGATGGAGAGGAAAACTGCAGACAAATCTGACTTCTGCCAACCAGAGAGGGCTGGAAGACAAACACGCAGGGCAATTGTTCCTTCAGATGGTCAGGGTCTACAAATAAGGTATTCTAACACGTGCAGAATAAGCAGGAAATATTATTAGATAGGAACAGTAGAATTTAGCAGGGAGAAGGAGAAATTACCCCTGCACAACACTTAAAGATGAATTTTGATCTCATTCTTTTGCACAGTTCCCATGTTTAGCACTTGCACAGCATTTTGCCATAGCACATCCTTTCCATCATTGATTTTCATCATTCAATTACTCATGCCACCCACAAAACAAAGAAAATGCAACTCCTGAGACTTTCAGTCCTAGGGCAGTTATGATCAGCCCCAATGCTTTATCACCTGTATTTTACAGACACACACCGACAGACTGTCCTTTACTATGGTCAAACATGCAAGACACCTAAAAATAAAACTTCTCAGGAATACCATACCTATGGATATACCTATTGGTATATATCTTAAAATATATACAGGTATATATTTTACCAGTCACATATAGTGTCCCCAGAATCCGATGGGAGAAAAGAACCCTCTCACTTCTGATAAATCTACTTTGACTCCAAGGAAAAGAAACGTTGACTTGTTTGCTATGCTTCGCTTGACATATTGCCTCCAGGGCAGTGCTCAAAATGACCTTACATAAGAGTTTACATTCATAATCCATCATTGTAGAGAAAATCAAAACAACAGAATCTTACTCACTRCATATTATAGTATCATTGTTCTTCTATGTTGTGTCCTCAAAAAAGTAATAACAATGTAGCTAAGGTTAAAAAAAGAAATCAAAATCATGCCCCCCCCACACCAAACACTATCAATGTGGTTTTTGTTGTTTTGCTTTGTTTTCAAGAAYTGAGTGGTTTAAAGCAGCATAAAACAGCTTTTATTCAAAGCTCAAAGGCCTGTTTAATGTCTGGTTTGTAGATCACTTATCTTGGTGCAGTATCTCAAACTTACTTTTAGCACAGATTAAATATTAACATCTATACATATTATGTCTTTTTGCATATTAAAGTGATACTTTTCACTGAAAATTGCATGTTAATACAGACTTTTCTTCCCTTCCACCTTCTTTCTGCACCTAGCAATACAATTTTCCAGGATTTTGCAGAATAATTTTATTACTTACCAGCAAAGGAGAAATCTCACTCTCTCAAATTGAAGCTGATAATGAAAACCCTCATTCTACTTGTCAGTCAAAAAAAAAGAAAGAAAAAAGAAAATACCCAGTCTTACTCATCCCACAGAGAGGGTGAATAAATAAATATTACACAGCAGGTTTAGTGATAAGAAGTCAATGAATTGATAAAAACCTTGAATTCTGAAGTATTCTTATTATCACCAAATCTAAAACAGTTTCACTAAACAGCTCCAGTTCTTTGGTAAGAGAAACAAGGATGGAAGCACACAATAGCCTTCAGTGCGTCTTGATAAATAGCAAAAAAGCGCGGTGCAAATGTTCAACTTCTTTATGATTAAAAAACAAACCTTTAATGTAGTTTTTGTTTACTGTGTCATAAGTGCAGCGTTGGAAGTTGTTGCCAAAGAATCATTGGAACAGGCATCACTAAAGCAGTGTCAGGCAGCCAGCGCTTTGAAAATGATTCAGTTCCTCTAGTCTTATGACTAAAATAATATCCAGTGGCTCCAGCTCGAAGCCTGGTTAATACATCTGTCCAGAACACATAATTACTTGGTCATAACATTCCCCCGGCCACCAGCCAACAAACCAATCAGCATTTCTTCCTAACTCACTAGAATTTTTTGCTGTGTCAAACTGTTTGATCTCTAGGTAGTAAAAATGCAAAAAATGGAAGGACATTGCACTGGAAGGTTTTAATTTAACATAGTTTCTCATGGAAATTAAATCTGAGAAGAAACATGTTTTTGTTGACATTGCTGAGATTTTCATTCTGGTTTGGGAATTATGTTAACATATCTATCTTGCAGCTTTCTTGTTATCTCCTCACCAGCTAAGATGTTGAAATGTAATTTCAGTTTTATTAATTGTTTTCAACAGGAGACTCACATTTATGAGAAAGTGAGATTATATTAGCAAATTTGAAAGACCACTAATATGTGCAACTATCAAGGAATATGTTATGTAAGCTGTGAGCATATAAAGAGAAACATATGAACTATATTTACACAGACACAAATATCCACAGTTCTCTTAGCTTTACTTGTGAGTGTATATGTTCAATTTTCTGATAGTGTATTTTGAAAACTCTGGTTCAGATCCGGCACTGGAATCAATAAAAGCTTTATACTGACCTCACTAAGACACAAAATCAAGAAAACTGTAGCATTATACTTATTTCCCATGTCATATGCCAAAACCACAGCCAGGAAAACACTCCTTTTGCATTTCAGAGTAGTTCAGTCTTTTTTTTTACAGCACACGGTACTTCTAAACTGACAGAAGAAATTGCCAAAATTTCGGCAGTGAAAAACCTAGRCAACACTCTCAAACCTCCAACTTCAAAACACCCACATCATTTTTAAGAGCAGAGCACATTCACTGCTCAAGTGCTAATGTTGCAGAGCTTCCTTTATCAGAGTGCCTGCAGAGCAGCAAACACCTCTAGGTCATGGCCTATAATTAGGATTTAAGGGCACTACAAGAATACAAATCAAAAGAAAATGCACCTCCTTCGTTCACAATGAATATTCATCGTTCCTTATGGCAGGAAAAAAAAAATTAAAAAAAAGGAAACAAACAATTTCCCTATATTTCCTTTCCCACTAGAGTCACATCAGTTGCAGAAGGACTGGCTGTGCCTAACCTGACCCCAGGAGTGGATGCTGCAACATGCCCCAGGTCTCAGATCACTCCGGGCAGCAGYCTGGAAGGTGCATGACGTAGCTCTCAACTGGACTCTGCATATAGYTTCTTTCTATATGAAAAGAGATACAGAAGGAGGAATTGGGAGGATACTTTCTCATATGGAGTTGTGATGTGGCTGGAGGGTCYTTCCGGAGAAGCTCAGAAACTGTCCTGGTTTGACCATCAGTGTTTCTTCTTTTCCTAGTTTCCTAGTAGTGTCTCTTATTCACCATGAGAATATGTTAYGCTGGCCAGCGGATTGACACACTTGAGAAATATCAGAAGAATGTTGCCTATAACCATGCAACAGACCCATATAGGCTGCCTCCTTGTGCAATGCACATTTATTCAGCTCTAATTCTATGATCTTCCACTTGATTTTCAACAGGATGCCTCTTATTTGCTAAAATCGTAATATTTCTGTTTTTTTAATATCTTCTGCATTCATTTTATGCTTTCTATGTATTGCACAGAAGCATATCATCTGAGCCCTGCTCTGAATACCAAGTTATGATCTTTACGCTTTTATGCAACTTCTACCTTTCMCCCTCCCACCCAGTTTAGGGGAGCTATTTGCAAATTTATTTTCACAGCTTATTACTATCGAAAGGCAAGAGATTATTGGCATTTTTAGCCTCCCTGGAAATAGAAAATTCMGATGAGCACTCACACACAGTCACTGATTTGTAAAGTCAGCTTATCACAGGACTGGGGAAAAATTKGGTACACCATACATATGTTCTAAAGAGAAACTCAGAACAACTTCAGTGGTTGTATCCTTGAAACGACGGCCCCAGGTGCTTCAGATTAGTTACACAAGATTTTACAAACACAAACCAAATAGCCAGATGAGAGAACTATCATTTGTGGAGATGACTTGCCYCTCAGCCCCAGGGAGGACCCCTTCCCCAAAGGGAGTGGAACCCAATCTCTAGGCAACATCCACTATCAGCCTATTTTTTTTTTCTGTATTCCTATTGTTTCATCTCTTTCCAGGGTCTGTGATAAGTAAAGCAAAATTCCTACCARCAATAGTCACCTTAGCTACAAAAGCCTTATTCATCTTGGAGCTGGGCCACAGCATTGTACTGCCATATAACACAGAAYCAGCTTTCTGGCTCCAGTCCTCCTTGCTCTCCCATTTGCTTTGCTTTTGGAGTGCATCGAAAGCAAAGGGGAAGAAGCATATCCTCCCCATTCCCTTCTCCTTAAAAAAAATACAAGATAAAAGACATTTTATCTTTAGAGAAACAAAGTCAAGGGTCCAAACTCTGGATTTGGTCAAGGAAGCTCTGAGGATATTGTGATTAATTTGTAGGATCCTACACGGTAACTTTAGGCCAAAGGCACATGAACATCAGGATTCTTCCTTGGAAACATCTGCAAGTTTCTGCCAAGATATCCTCATGGGTGGGTTCTAGTTTTGATGTGTGTCCCTCATGATGGTATAGCCACACACAGTTTTATCTTCAGCACCAAGTTTGTATAGCTGTGGGTATAACTGCTGTCCGTGAGCGCCAGCAGTTTTAGTGCTGCCACTGTGTTCTTTCTGGCAGCCCAACTTTGCTGATATGTTCTCAGACATTATTTTGGACAAATTAATTTATATGAAAGATGAAGGCAAAAATAATTGTCAAGTCTAGTCTACAGACTCCCACCCGGATTACCTACACCCTTAGCAACATTTCAAAGATTTAAGTAGTGGCCATTCTCATCAGCCAAATTCATTTTGCAAGAATACATGCATAGGTTTGTGTTACTTTTCTGGGGAAAAAAAAATAGCTCTTGTTCAGATCTCAGAAGTAGATGTGGGGCTTCATCCAAACTTAGGCTACTTTCTAAAAGGAGCTCGTTGCCTCAAAGTGTCTGTAGTTCTTCAGTTTTTGAAACTGAGCCTCTATTCATTCCTCCTTTTTACAACAAAAGTTCCTTTTATATTGTACTCACAGCAATTCCTACAAAGAGGTAAATCATCTGCTCTGATTTAAATACTTGCTATACATTTACATGCACAGGAAAGATTGTTGTTCAGGGTACCTTTTACCTAGAGAATTGAGTGAGAGAAACGCGTCTGGTAGCGCATGACTCCAAGCACCTGTTTCCCTCTGTTGATGACAAAAGCAGGTTCTAGTTCATGAGCTCAGACTGATTATTTCACTTGTGATATCTCTATCTGCAGCATTGGCAATTATTCTCACTAGCTAGTCAGCCACATACATGTGTGTGTGAAATCTGAATACCAGCTCCTGAGTTCATAACAAAAACAAGAGGAGGTCAATAAGTACTCATATATTGAAACAGATCAATTAAAAATTCTGTTGTTCAAACACGACCCTGTATTTTCTCACTAAGAAAAATCACCATTCATTTCCAATYGCTTTGTTTCTGCRAARTSTTTTTGTTTGTTCTTTTGGCTAAAYCTAGCCAGGAACTTTAGCATTAAGTACAAYACCTGCTCACTAAAAGTTATATCAGATCATTAGGTAAAGTGCTGCCAGTAGAAGAGCAAATATCGCAAATCATTTGACCTACAGATCAAGAACTATTTCAATGTCACAAATCTGTTCTTCAGAAAAAACTATAGATAAATGAGAACATATTTTAGCATGAAAATAAGGAGCTGTTATATACAAAACATCAGCATTTTCCAGACAATTGATACCTAGTCTGAAGATACCAACTAATTTCCATCTTTAAGTGTACATAATAGCTGTGAAGCTCATGCGTAACTGGAGCACAGTGACGTCTGATGAAAGATGTTTATATCAAGTTGGGCCCTTCAGCAGAATTGTCCATTAATTTGGTTTAATTTTAAAATCAGTCAGGAGTGAGGAACTGACCAAAGAGTATTACCCTGAAACAAGTTGTCAGGCTTGTTCCAGTATGGGACAAGCCTGTGAGGTTGCTGCRTACATTTGGTTCAGAAAAATCAGACGTTTCAGTCCATTTTTTTGAATYATGTGCTAGATTCTTGCTCTTTTGAATCATATGCTAAAATTTGAAAGTTTCATCCTCTTTAAATACATCCCTCTCTAAATACAGTGACTCAAATTGAATTCTCAGGATCTATATGAGCAGAACATTATACCAACCTACTAGCTTACAGAGCTCATGGTAAAAAATAATGTAAAAGGAAAGACCACTTCTTCCAGCCTCCTTTCTCTCCATTTATATCTGCAGGAAGCTCGACATCACGTATTCTTTACTTCTGGTTGTTCCTGCTTTCTAGGGAGCCTCATCCTCTTCAGCATTCCCCTCTTTCATGCTCTTCCTCTCCCAAAGACCCATATTCCAAGTCCAAAAAAGCATATTCTCACTACCATTTTTGCACATGTTCTTTGGCCCATAGCTTTTCCAGCATTTCTTCGCTTTATTAGGATGAAGAAAACATGTACTTGACATTTCTCAATATTTTTAAAACATATATATGAAATGAAAACATTATGAAAAATATCATCATAGGTATCAGTTTAGTATGTCATTTGAAAAAATGGAAAGTCTAGCAAGAGGCTGTCCTAATCGATTTCAAAGTCAAGGTTAGTACAGAAATGATCATTAGAAAATATTATATTACAGCCATGAGTTTATAATACTTAAGAGTTTATGTGCCACCTTGAATTTCTCCCTTCTAATTCTCATCTTTGAGCCTTGAATATACCCTGACCTCTTTAACTTACAAAGATAATGACTCATTCAGTTTTTCSCTAGATCCACACTATTCTTCTCTCAGTACAGAGTTTCCTAATAAAATGGGAAGTCCAACTGGCCAAAAAACCCACCTAACAKAGATGTTGAAATATCTGGATCAAGAACACGGGGCCGTTCTACCATTAGTGGAAAGAGAGACCTAAAGTCTGAGTTGGCTCCCAGMGGGATCTTCCTACAGGTCATGAGGCTCAACATTACCTTAACTTAATCTTTATTTTATTATCTTCATCTTCCTTAAGGTTACCTTAACCTAGTCACCTCAGTTCCACGTATATGGGAAGGCTGGATGCATTCAGGCCAATGTGGAATGGTGTCTTCTGTTACGACAAAACCATCACAGCAGTCTCTAACATACTGCTTCCCCCCTTCTCCACTGCCACCCTTTCCAAAGGCAATATTTATCCATCCTCTCCGAAATGAAAATGAAAGCTTGTGCGTGACAGAATGCAAGGTATGATACAAAGCACTTCAAGTCATTGCAAAAACAGCTTACAGACAGCATGCCAATGATGATATCATTCATAGACGACAGTTAATTTGAAAACTGGAAGGGAGAAGCTAATATCTCTAGTGTTAGGTGATTTTATACTGAAAGGCCTTAGCATAACGCACACATGCAAGGGACTGGAATTAAAAGTACTTAGTTTGGGGACTAAGCACCAGAAAATGTGCAGTTGGGAGAAACTTCACCTTGGCSTGTAGATGAGCTAATTTGCTTTATTCTTTAACTTGTTATTGAACATGTATTAACATTTCCTCAGTTTTGCAGGCTTGAACAGCAGGCTGAATATTAGCAGAGGGCTTTTTTCTCCCATGGCATGTGTATCTTTTTTTCTGAATGATTTATCATGATTTCTACCAATATAAAAAAAGAAAATCTTAAATTTCTGTTAAATATACCTTGACTGAATCCAGGGTAGAAAGTAACAAGCAACAATGTATTCTGGATGAACTTTGAAGAGTTTCTTACAGTCATATATTCATCCCTCCTCAAAGACAATCCATGGGACTTCAGGGAGTATATATTGCACTCTGTGTATATAGATGCTGTATATATTACTGCTTCCTTAAAATAACAAGCAGAGTCATGAAAAAATAAAAAGAATAAAGATGAAAGACATAACTGCTTGGTTTGGAAATTACACATAAATTGAGGTGGAAGAAATTCTCATTATTTACTTAGGGTTTGATCCAAAACTCTTTAAAGTCAGTGGAAAAGACATCGACCTCACTAGGATTTAAACGCGACATTACAATTAGATACTTTAGCAAATTGTTTGGGAAAGCAGCATAAAAGAAAGTCTGCACAGAAGTGGGGAAGGAAAGGGCTTCCTGGATGATCCTACATTTTTTATATATGGGACAGTCTTGATGTCAGTGAACAAGGACATGAACTGCATTATCACAGTTATGCAAGAATGAAGTTAGCTAAAATTCTCTGGCATTGGAYCAAATAGAAGAAAGGAGTAGAGCAGGAAATAACATTTATTTGAGATTTTTTTCCGTAAACACTGTAACTGGGCAAGGACACCTGAAAGCAGTCACACCTGTGACCTCTGCTTGAGCGAGACGCGCCACCTCAACCGGGGTTCCCCCAGTGGTAGTTGAGATGTGCCCTGGAGAGACCTGRGGCAGATTATGTTGCCTAAATGAAAACAGGTACTTTTAGTGGAGATAGAGTTCTGGTGCTGGTTCCCCAAACCTGAATACATGACTGAAACATTTTGAACAAATCCTCGATCCTTTGCTTGATGTAATGCACTTTATCCTGGGCTGATACTGAAAAATGGAAAGATGATTCTGCCTGTCTGCTCAGTGATTTGGGGATCACCCCGAGTATAATATATGCTTCTCTAAGAAGCTGAAATATGAGCAGAACAAAACAACAATCCAAAGTCATTTATTTTCAGTATTTTCACTGTTTTTTTTCTAGTTTTATCTAGTTTTTCCAGTAAAATTAAGCAGTGAAATCTAATATGGAACAGAGTCTTTAAGGTAATCYTTTTTTTCCTTCTGGTTCAATTATTTTTTCTGTCTTTTTGGTCTTATACTTGTCCTCAGAGCTTTCTTTTCCTTCATTATTTTATTATTTGGAATAATTTGGAGGATATTATTTGGAGGATTCCATCGCTGGAATCCTCATATTTAGTGGTTGTTGTCATCTTCATGGGCAATCATGATCAGGTGATGTAATTTTGCACTTTTTAATGAATATTTTAGTATAGATTCAAACTTGAACAAATGATAACAGGCCTTTCAAAGTTTGGTTAAATTCATTTTATTTTGCTTTTAATTTATGTAACCCTATTGAACAGAGTGGGATACATGAAAAAGAAGAGGAAAACAGAGATTTCAAAAGACATGGGAATTTGTTTTGTTTATTTCCTTCTTAATCTTATTTTCTGTAAGCATTTTGACATAAAAAAAAAGAGAGGAAAAAAAATGATGTCACAAACCGTAGTCATTAATCGAGCACATAGAATCATAGAATGCTTAAGGTTGGAAGGGACCATCCTTATCCAAGTTAAAAGACATAATTATGCTGCCTTCCAACTAGTTAAAATAAGTTACAGTTTGGTGAGGTTGGGTAGTATATAGTATCAGCACTATATTTTAGTTAATAGAAAGTATSATAAAATAGCAGTGAAGATCATTGGTTAACAAAGTCTGGGTCTGAGWGTTTAACAAAGACTTTAATGAATTAATTCATTAAAGCAAGGTAATTTCTTATATAAGGATACAGCACTGAACTTTTTCCTGCCCCATTTTTCTTTGGAAAAGTCCAAAGAAAGAATAAAAGGGGGAATTTAGTGTTTGCTTGTAAAATCACTGGAAACAGAAACCTGAGCCAGCTGAAGTCTTACAGTAAAAAGATTTCCTCACCACCACATTGCTACCGTTTAATTGTTTATTACTTTGAAAACGGAGTCCCAATAGTGACATTAAAATCTGGTTCTAGGCCAACCAAGGCACTCAAGGTAGAGCTGGAAAAGATCCAGTTAGTTTACAGCATCACATTTTGCAGTGTCAAAGCAGGAAGTGTTTACTTTAGATACAAAGACATTGTAATATCTTGTTTAAATTAAATGATGAAAATATAAACAGACAGAGATAATATCTTTTTATGTTTAGACTCATCGTAGTGGAAACAACTTGCAATATATGGATAAAATTAAACAGATACAGTGATTTTACTCTGGGAAATCTAACTGTTACCTTCAAGAGCTAGTGTCAGCTCTGGAAAGTCAGTTGAGAAGTTCAGCTGCTTAATCTTCAGTGACCAACTAAAATCAAATAAAATAAAATAAGTGAACATTGTGAAGCAGGTGTGAGAAAACTTAAGCTTTCACCTAAAGAAGAGTTTTCTAAGGAAATACACTCTGCTTGGTTGCCACGTCTATTTATGGCATCTCTAGTCTTCCCCTTGCAGGTACTGACATTCCCGGTGCCATCCCCAGAAAGGAGGTCACAAGCACAAAACCAGCACAGAATAGGAGGTGCCTTTTACTATTTTGCTTCTTACATTTGCTGGCTAACATACCCTTTCTCTCTAGCTTTTAAGCCCTTCTCCAAGGCTGCAGACAGTGAAAGGACAAGCAGAATCTTAACTTAGATAAATGTATTTTAATAATAACTGGTGATTACCAAATTATACTTACAAGAGAATGTGACACATATAATATTAGACTGAATCATATTTGACAAAAAATCTAAAATCTTTTCTTCATAACATTGCTAGAAACATGATAACACACGAAATACAACATAAGCACCTGATATTTTATTTCTTAGCTACAATAATGTTTAATCTGTCTGATGTCAGACTGCTTTCCCAATTGATGTACAAATAACATGGCTTAGCTGCTAAAGCCACACAAAAAACTGCTACACCACAAACCAGATTAGAACAGCCCTTTTTGCTGGCAGAGTGCATTTGTTATGAACTCTCCAACCAAATATTGTGTTTCATAGAACTGGGCTTTAAAGAACACATTAGCAAAGACTCAGTCCCTGCCTTCCAGCCAAAAAAACATTTAGAATGGAGTACTGTATTTTGGCTTAGTTATCCCAAATACAGCTGCAAAGGGAAGATTTTTCAGAAGTTATCAAGCAGGAACAAGTCCCAGAAGATTGTATTCCAAGTACCAGGAGATTGTTATGGTATATTAAGAAAAATATAACATTTTTCTCAGACAAAGTGCTTAGTCAAAATCAATTCTTATAAACATGTACTGAGCACCGTAAGACGTTGATATTTGAGACTATATAAAGCAACGAGTTACAAGGGAAGTTATAAGATCCTTCCTAGAACCTGTTGGATTGGTAGAAACACTAGTTTAATATTTAGGAATGGAGTGGAAAAGAATCACAGCATATGACTTATCGCACACTGTACTGCAATATATTCTCATCACTGAATACTGTCTCTTCAAAAGAAAATCCTTAAAAGTTTTTTGCTTAACAGAGAAGATGGCTTTGTAGAAATGTGCCCTGGGCTAAAGTTTGGCTGACGATATAAACATAGACACATCTGTTGCTTACTGTGGAGTTGCACACATATGCAGCAGAAGCAACAAGGAGACTATATATTTGTTTTAAAAAAACACAGGAAAATTGTGCATGCCAAAGAAAACCGTGTAAACCTCCAGGAAAAAGCGGCAGCAGTGAGAACCTGAAGCAGAACTGGTGCCATTCGTGCATGGCCTTTGGTAAAGCTGTCACAGAGGCGGCACGGACTGATTAATGAACACCTCGCATGGTCGCCTCCAATGCCTCCTATCATTCTGCACGCCGACACGCTTAAACCTGGGCCACAGCGGGCCCAGGAGTCACCYTCTGTTGGTGCAGGGTCCTGACATTCCTGCTTTCTTTCCTACCTCACACGTGCATGGGTGGGTTTGGCTTGTAATTATAGGGTTTTATAGCTCCCTTTCAGCACACCAGCAAATAATTCAAAGTCAAAAAATTACACAAATTCAGCTCTTCTCATAATATCTCATTTCCTGGCTGACAAGAACTGAGTGAGGAGGGAGGGAAACAGGTTTCATACTACTAAATCAGGTTTCATACTACTGTGGTTTCTTACAAATCTCTCTACACTGAAATAGAAGCCCGYAAAGCACAAACACTAAAATCAACAAATTAAATCGGATTTAAGAGAAAAATKACCATACTTCCATACCTGCCAAGCCAGCAATGCATTGAAACAGCGTGCTTAACATAAAGCATATAACATTACAGGTGAGGTGGCATGCTCAAGGATTGGCTTATACTCCTTCACTTATCTGGGTCAAAGCTGAAGTTTTGAGTTTGCTACTCATGTGGCATCACCTTGGATATAATATTACCACAGRATAAATATTGGAAATTCTGCTGAAACTTTTCCCAAAGATCCCTGCATGTTTTGGTCTTATCTAGAAGATTTACTGTGCTGCTTAGCTGTATGATAGTATTCATCAAAAAATGCTGAAAGGAGGTGRAACTGATGAAACCGAGCACCAATACCTGGAAAAAACATTCTAATACTCAGTCCTGCAATATTTTGTTCAATCCAGGTTGATCTCATGCATCAATTCAGGTCATGTATTTGAGAAGCCACTTTCACAAACTAAGTGATTGAAAGTTAGACATGAGCTTTAGAGCCTAAGGGAAAATGCTCAGAATTTTCCAGGATTTTTACCCTTGTGCAGCAGTTGTTTTTAACACCCTGTCTGTCCTTCTGATCTAGCATGACTTCGAAAACTGATGAAAGTACCTTGATTGATGTGACTGTAAAATATCCTTGTGTATTTCCTGGACAAGTATTGTTTAACAAGGTATCATATTTTGATTTAAATTGAAGTAATCCCAGTAAAGGAAGCAGAGCAGAATACAATGGAATCAGTAGAAAGTGCCAGGCTGGAGGAAAACTACTTGAAATTATCTTTCTAAGTTAACTCAGAAAATCAGAAACATAGCTCATGTCTGGATTTCCTTAACACTATTAAACAAAGATAAAAAATTCCAATCAAAACCACAGAATATTAGAGACAGGCTTTCGAAGGCGCTTCCAAAGAGGCACGCACTGCGCTTGTACACACTTTTCCCCAAAAACCTCTCATGTTCACACAGATCATGACAKAGTGCACCCTGCACATAATAGAAGCTAATTTTTCATCTTAATCAGCTGGCATACAAGGTCTCAAGCCCCTAACTAGCACAGTGTTGTCTTTAAAATAAAAAAAAAAAAAATATAAAAAAGAGAGTGAAAGAGGAATGTACCATAAACTTTAAAGCACTGTGCTGAGGTCTTTTTAATTTCTTATATCAATAAGGTAAATTTGAACGCACCGTTCCATGGGTATGGAAGGTAAAAGGTTAGAAATCCTCCAGCCAGAAAAGTCAATTAGGCTTTACAAGCATCATTAAAGTCAGTGACAAGTCACCTATAGTCCCAGTATAAAGGAAGAAGGGCTCTATGATAAATAAGAAAACAGAGAAATATAATAYCAAGTTTTAAAAAAAGTCAAAACAAATGAGGTCCTAAATATTRTTATTTTATAAAGCACTTTATCATATTAAAGGTTTTGTTCATCACTACCAATTTTAATTTCAGAAWCTGTCATGTAATTTGGAAATACTACAAAAGAGATGTGAAGAAAGGTCACTTTGAGACTGCATGAGAGCRTAGACTGTATGAGGAATTTGCTTCATCTATTTGTTTATATTTTCTTTCAGATGTATTTCAGTAAATGTGTAGATTGGCCAGTTCACCAAATGRTTCTTTTGTTATGATTCTCTTTTAACCTCTAAATATAAATCTATCTCAAATTAGGCTCTTCTCCACAACCCCAATTCATCTGTCGCATGTACTCCCTCCTCAAATACCCTCTTTTAAATCCCTTTCAGACCCCAAGATTAGAACTGGGTTTAGTCCAACCTTATGAGACTGCTTTCACGTTCCCTATATTTGCACACAGTGATTACTAAAAGATTTTCTTAACCCTTACGCACTGATCCCTAAGAAGTCTTAAGAGCAGCTTTTCCATGAGAGAGTCCAGTCTGCTCTACTTGCAGACCACTTTCTAATGTTCTTTAACCTTGTGTCACTCGGGCTGCTCTCTCCAAACAGATATATTTCAGTAAGTGGCTCATTAGCATTACACAGGAGAAGAATCCTTATTTTTTTCCTCTTAAAACCACCGTATCCTTTGCTATCTATCTCTGGTGTTTGTACTGATATTACAGCCACTTCAGTAAATTGAAGCTCTTCCACAGATCTCTACTCCAAATCAGCGCCAGGCTCAATTCTTTGGCTGAGTTAAATGCCAGACGTTGTTTATACAGCGGTAATCAACATGGTAAATTTAGAATATACTAGAATAAATTATGATAAATTTGCTGCCTCGGGATAAAGATAACATACGGGTAGAGTCACTGGTTATCTCTTAAAAAGAGGGGAAATTGATGAACAGACTTTTTTTTTTCCTTCCAGGCTATCATAATAAATGTTTTCCCCCCCTCTGGGAATTGCAGAGAAAGAAGATGAGACATGTGGATCTCATGAACCCTGATGCTAAATACAGCTACAACTTTTGAAAGTCTGTCGTTCCTATATTTCAAGCTGWACTGCATATTCATTTCTCAGTGTTAAGAATTGTTTTCTTTCCTTATTTCCCCCCCACCATCTCTCCGGAGGTCAGGAAATGAACTGTGTGCCATCAGAGCGTTGTGCAACGCACGAGGAGCCTGATAGTGCCCTTGCGTTTTTTTCCCCCTCCAATTCAGCAGCACAAATTGCTGCTGGGTTTCAGAATCAGCTACTAGTGATAAATAACCCAAAACACAAAACATCAATAAAAAATCGATTAAAAAAMCCCCACTTTCCTTAAGACTGACTCCTCTTTCATTCTTGCACTCAGTGCTTGAAAGCTTATGCAGGAAAGTTAACTTACCTCGAGAAAAAGTTTCCAGACAACATCCTGTCGAAATTCCGACTGTTTTCAGAACAAACAGAAATTTCTCTCTCTTGCTGTCAAATACTTTTTCCTAGGCCCAAATTAGTAGGAGGAAGATGACGTGCTTATGCCAGGTATCTAACTGTGGCAGGTTTTCTGGGAAGGATGACAAATAGGCTCTTCTCCCAAGTCCTAATCTACCTGCAAAACATGGCAATTCTCCATAAGAGAATTTACAAAAATGTCCTATTATAAGCAGAAAGATGAGTGAAATGTAGCTATAATCCACACACAAACAGAATCTGCTATTGGTCCTTTGTTAAGCTAACAGACTTGTGCTTCTTCAGTTTCATTTTCCACGTCTGCCTTTCAACTCCACCAAACTTTAAGTACGTGTGTAAGTCCAACTGGCTTTAATAGGATTTAAGCACATGCTGTGCTTCGCTGAAGAGGAAAGGGATTACTCACATGCCTACTCACTTAAATTATGTGCTTTGCTGAATCAGAGAATTTATGTGCTATTACATTAGCGCTGAGAGAATATACTAAGGCAGGAACTTGAAGCCCAAAGCCATTTTCACCCTGAATTCAGATCATGGCAAAGATGATGAGGAGAAAACACATCTCTCGGTGCACCAAGGGCAGGGGCTACACCGCACGGGGCAGAGGGAGGGAGACRCATCCCTACCCTGGCGCTCGCAAATGCACGAAACCCAGAGGAGCAGCAGTAGGACCTGGAGGTCAGACCCACTGTGTGCACACAGCTTATAAGCAAGACAGCCATCTCAGAGGTCACTTTTGCACTGATCTGAGTCCTCCAGAATGACAGCAGAGATACAAAATTCCAGGGTCAGGTCTTGTTTTCTTTAGAAAATGGAAGAGAAGATTTTATTTAAAAGTCCTAAGCCATTAAGGAGAACGTTGGCTTCCCACAATATGGTAACTGTGATGGTTTGAGACAGTTTCTGGAGAGGACCTGAAAAGAGGCAAGGCGTCTTGCTGCAGGGAGAGGCTGGAGCTCCTGAGCGCTCTTCAGGTCAGACAGTGCTGGGTGAACTGCTGTCCCTGGCAACTTGGAGGTTCAGAATAGCCCACCATTAATCACCAAGTGCATTAGAGAGCAACTTGAAGCACTTCCCTGTACCTCAACCATTTCACTCTTTTCCCATATGCCTCATTCTCCTTTCTTTCACTGACTGCAGCCATGCAAACACCATAACATTTCAGAAAGATATTTACAGTCTCAGGAACCCAAGCGACCAGCATTTCCCTGCAATCATCTCACCCTATCAATTAGCTCTAGAGTTTCCCCTGTGCTGTATTCTTCCWGATTTTTTTTCCTTTGGCTTCCTTATTTTAAACAGGGCCAATCTGATGCTCACACTGGGAAAATTTACATCTGGCTGGACTGTGGCCATACTGTGAAAGCAGCATCCTGGCTACCTGGCACAAATGCCTTATCCTATAAACAACATCTTAACGCTGCAGCACACAGCACTCAGGAAATTTACAGCAATATTGAGCTGTAAAGATAACTTTCATATTTCCATTAACTCTTTTTCTTAACCAGGCAAATTGTCTAGCTGGCTTCTCCTCCTAAAATTCAGGTATTTGTACTTGGCATTATATTGAAAAAGAACTTTAAACAGATATTGATAGTTTTTTTTCTTGTGCTATTTTGGAAAATGATGCGAGTTTGGGAAGTTTGTGCTTTAATTCCCCCCACTCATTAAATACACACATSAAAAAGTAGTGTTTAATTTCCCAGAGCCAAAACCACAATGAACAAATGAACAATCTGGGGTATGCTATAGGTTAACTGTTTTCACAATGTGCCTCAAAGACTGCTATTTTGAAAAATGCCTCTAGAGACGATAAAGGAAATAGAAGATCTAATTGGAAATTCAGGCATCCTTTTCCTAATTCAAATGTTAATACATGCACACATGTAAACACAYAGATGGCATTTAAATAAGAAAAGTGGAACTGCAAACCACTTCTGGTTCCTAAATCTTTCTAGCTTCAGTTACTAGTCTCAGGGACATCAGCCTAGTTCCTGTCCTGGAGTTGTCAAGCAAGCAGCAAGGCCAGATTGATAGATACCCTCAAATAGACTTGCCATTTCTATTCAATTCAAACAACCTACTCAACCAACCTATTGCCTATTCTATTCAATCAACTCTGTTCATTTCTAGAAGTGCAATCATTGTAATTGCTCATTTTGCAATTAGGAGTTTTGGTGTGARTAAGCCACACTCAGCTTGAAGAATGGCCGCTCACATGGGTTTCCTGATTTATTTTACTGCTTGAAAAGCGGCAGTGGCTCAAGGTCTAAACCCAGTATGGGACCTCCCCATCCCAACTGTTGTATGTAGATCCTCATGTGAAAAGACAGACTGAATCTCCAAGAACTCACAGTCTTTAGGAGGGATTTGCAGAGACAAAAGCCAGGTATGTGCTTTGCTCTTCCTAAAGACTCTCTATAAATAAAGGAAAGATGGGGAAAGAAGTGCTACTGTGGAGTGTGTTATTTTACAGGTAGAAAGCTGAGATAGAAGAGTATTTGAAAAACACTTTTTTTGAAAGTAGTTTTTGAAGTATTTAAATCACTTGCATGAAGTAAATAAATCTGGGCCTATGTGAACCAAGGTTACACAGAAGGCTGGGAAAGAGTGCAAAAATTACTGCCTGTTTCTGAGCCCCACACCAATCACAAATTCTTCTCTTCCTAGTCACTCTGCTCATTAAATAAATTCAAAGAAGGCTCCCATTGCAGGAAGTCAGGATTTCAGAGAGACAGCCCTCATGCTGCTATAAAAAACTCACCAGGAATGAACGAGTTAACTCTATATACATGTAGTAAAGATATATCAGGGCTTTCACACTTTTTTCCATTCTGTAGTTTGCTCCATACTTTAAAAATGTATTTAAACGGAGTGACCATGTATATGAAGGAAAACTTTACAAGCAGATAAGTCTTCTGGTTCTGAATGCCTGCCAAGACAAAACTGTGTGGTTTATTTTAAAAGGAGGAGTGGTTATCACTCAGAACGCACCATTTCTTTTTAACCAGCAGAGGCAAAATTAATGCCCACAATTTTTACTTGTCATTAAAACAGAACTTTAAAGAAATAAAATCTGGATTTTTTTTTTTTTTTTTTTTTTCTTACACACTGAAACCAAAAATGATAGAAATTTACATAAAGGGAACTTTTTAATACAAAAGAAGGGCTATTTTGAAAAACTTTTGTGGTCAAATAAAATCCCACATGGGTTTTGACACACGGAGTTCTTAAGGGCAGGTGTGTTATGCAATATAACCCATACTACAGTGCTGTATAATTCATGTGAGATAGGTACATAGAAAAAAAAAAGTCTAGGCTTTATTCAAGTTTGTGGGCTTGATTCTTGCTTTACTTACACCAGTCTTGCATCCACAGACATTCATACCTCCCCAGACTTCTAGGCACTGTCAAATTGTTTATCAGGGTAATTAAGAGGTGACTAAGCCTCCCACATGTGATGAAGGTGTTCATTTCTATTTTAACTCACAATTGAGTGTACAAGTGCAAAACCTCAGAAATAATTAATATTTATCATCAAGAAAGATTCACAAGAACTGAAGACGTCACGTATTCCATATGATTTATATGAACATGGCTTGTCGAGAAAAACATGAATTGCTCATTCTTTTTATAAAAGTAGAAGCAGATTTTGTTCCAGGGGTAAAAATGGATCAATTTCCCTGAAACCAAAGAGAGCTACAGAAGATTAAAGTCCAAGTAAGACAGAGTCACGTCATATCCACAATATCCGAGCAAGTTCTGAGCAAGAAAATGCCTGTTTGTATTATTGCTTTTCTAAGTAGTTTTCATTACCAAGTTATTGCATGAATCTTTGAGATCTATGAGATGTGAGTGAATTTTTAAATCCTTATAACAAAGCATCCTTACAATGAGGAAACCTTTTTAGTTATCTATATAATTCAATCGTTTGCGTCACCCCTTTACCTGCCTGTAAACTCCTCTGCTCTAGCCRCAACAGAAAACCTTTTGAAAACACGTTATTAATGCGCAGGAAGAGAGGTAGCCACTAGGTGGCAATACAAACCCCTCAAATAAACTAACATTACCCACACGGTGCTATTTGATAGCTATCAATTTCAGCTAAGAAAGTGCTGAATCAAAAGAAAGCAAACAATTTTTTTATTGGTCATTAAAACTAAGTTTTCAGTCCAGTTTTCTGTAAGATTAATAGGGAACAACTGATTTAGCATTGTGCCAAGATAATTTCTCTTACTTATCTTTGTACTTTTCCCTAATAATCATTATTTAACATGACATGCAGCAGAGAAATTATTTTCAATTATTATTTCAGCACAATTGAAAAGTACGGTGATAATTTATGCTGTGCTTCAGAAAATTAGCACTCTAGAATCATTACAGAAATCTGATGGCCGAAATAAATACTATTCTTAATTTTCGGACAGCATTAAATGTTTTAAAATAGTGTTACTGGCTTAAATTCTGATTACATTTCACATTTTGTTTTCAAATACTAAACTCAGGGTGGGGGGTGCTTTTGATATGGACTTTTCGGGACTTTGGAATTGCTCCTCAAATTTGAATTACTTATCCAGAAGTTATATATCCCAAATATCTTGACCTACAGTATCTCAATTTAAGAATTAAAACAAACCTATAGACATTGTAAAGATGCTCATCTGCATATGTGCAGTTCACCACTCTGCTAGGCATTTCATCTTGCTCATTTTCACAGCTTGCAAGTTCAAAAAAATAATAATCATATCCTATTGTTTATATACATCAGGATAGAGTTAAGTATTACAGTATTAAAATTGCATAAGGATATGAGCTTTTAAGTTTGGTATTTCCATTTTCAAAAYGCAGAATTTTTGACTTTCATTTTTAATACTGCTCTTTGTATATAGTTTCCAAAGTTTGTTTGGATTTGGCCATGAAAAACTCTTGCAACAATCTTCTCCTCGCCCTCAGGGTTCAATTACTGAATGCAGAGTCTCTTACCTCTAAGTGTCAGAATTAGCAAGACTGCTACCACTGCAAGGCCAGGCTGCTAGGACCAAGTGCTGCTTTGAGGCTGGTGATGGAAGCTCACAAGCTTGATCTAGCCCTTCTCCCCACTCCCAAACAAAGGAGATTTTCTGTGTGTGTGTGTAAGTTCCTGAGATACTACAGGAGGGAAACGGTCTGTCTCCACCCAAACCCAYGCATTTCCTCTGCTCTGGCATGATCCTGCAATTACCTTACTGTGCTGATGGTCCTAGATGCCACCTTTCCTCCTGAGTAGGGCAAATGGGGAGGAAGAGAAARCCTAATGCAAAGAAAATTGACTCACAGTGAAGCTGTAAGGACAAGAAACAAAAGCAAAGTGGCTTTTCTTTAGATACTGCTCTGCTGGGCAGTCTTTTAAATTACTTTTAACAGGGACAAAAAAGCATCAAAGAAAGAAAAAATACAATGGAAAAAGTCAGATAGCTTGCCAGGAGCCTCCCTTGTAATTCATTACAAAACACATCCATCAGAACATAAATCCAGACACTCCAATTTGGGAAAACAGTTTCGCAAGTTCAGACCCAATTGTGCCAGAATTTCACACATTAAGTTCATCTTTGAAATGAGGAAGAGGAGAGTTAAATTATCAACTTTGAAGAAAGCAAGTCTAAATCTGGATTCTGAAAGCCAGACCTGTTTCTTTTTGTCTGTGTACAATATCATGTACTTACCACAGAAATGCTTTTTTAATTAAAATTGTTGTCTATAGCTTTGAAACGCTGAGAAATCATATTAAGATCTTAATAAAATAGAAATATAGTCACAGACAGGCATGTGAATACTGACTGACATCTGCAAATTTCCTTTTAAAATGTGACTGAAAATACATTTGAAGAAAAGCTGGTTTAAAGTTCCAAACCATTATTTCTACATCTACAAGTGGTACCAAGTCACACTTTTCATACTTCTCCTACTGATGATCATGAGGCAATATAATTACTTACAGAATTATAAATCTATTGATTGAAAACAAAAGACTTGTTTTCACTTAAGTAATAAAAACCCATAAATCAAAAGACTTAGTAACTYGGGCAAACATTTTAAAACTAAAATATTTAAATAAAATCTGATATAGTCAGAAAAKAACTACTTTTCCTTGTAATTCCCTACCAACAGCATCCATGGGCACACAGAAAGAAGGCGTTTAAGACACTCTTCCTGCCATAGCAGTTCTCTTTCGTCCCTCTGGTTGCTCCAATCTTATGGCTATGAGAATATGCAACACTTATGGATACTAGCAATAATCAGGGCAAAAATTGATTCAGCAAGACTATTATACAAGTGATGAATGCAATACTAAACCCAGAGATGTTACTTCAATGCTAGGTTATCTAAAGAAGGGCACTGAAGAGCACAAGATGAAGAAAAACAATATTTTTTGAGAGCAAACAGATTTGCCAGGATCCGTTAAAAATACACATATCTGACAAGCATGCTCCCAGAGCTCATGTAAATCTGCTAGCATACTTTTAATTTCACTAAAAAGGCCAAATAAAAGTTTTGTTTACTTCATGGACCTCTACTGGGGAGCACACTTAGCAGACTTTAAAGAAAGAATGTGCGTTGGTTAAACCGGGGTAAACTAACATAATTTTAAAAATAATTCTGACCTTTATTACTACCATTTATCTCCAAAATACTTCTTGTAGAGCCTATCGTCCTACTTCCCTTAGGTACTTCACTCACAGTTCAAAAACTTGAAAGAACTGGAGTAAAGTAAAAGAAATTTCAGTAACTCTTTCCATCTTATGTTTAAGCATTACCCCAGGAGGATTACATTCTTCCTGAGACCGGGCAGCAAAAAGCAGGGGCAGGAAACAGTGAGAAATAGAGAAGCAAAAGGAGCAGCTGTTCTCCAGCCACCACACAGAAATGCTGCACCTGTGGAGCAACAGGATGGATGCAGAGTGGGGAACCAACTTCSCTCTGCAGTCAGGGTTAGTGGCCAAGCAGATGGAGGTTTGGGGCTGGATGAAGAGTTCCTGTCACAGGAGAAGGCAGAAACATTTACTGATCTGGCACACGTTCCCTTGTGGTTGTTTTTGCTTCTTGATGGGTTCACCCAGGTGAGGGTTTGATACGAACCTTCCTCTGAGCAAAGGCAGCCTCCTCAACTGCTGCAGCTCAGCCCACCACGTGAATCAAAACAAAACCAAGCGGACAAAGCCCTCTGCACACACTTCTGGAGCGTGCCTGGYGCCAGCTGGATCTCAGAGGATGCCATGACATGCCCTTTTCTCTTCCCAGTGGGAAAACTCTGATTCTGAGACAGCCCTGGTGCTAGGGAAGACTTTTAAAGATTTTTTTTTCTCTCCATTGAAATCTGAGAGTTGTCAAATTGGAGCTGTCTTTCTGAAGGAGGTGGGTAGGGGTTGTTTGCCCCTAGGTCCCACAGAACAACTACCCAATACCAATGTACTTCTAGCTGCAGCCCCTGACATGCAGGGCTTTGCATCTCTTCACATTATTTGGGGAATCATACCCTGGCTGCCATTAAAAGGGTTTGTTATTCTCTTCTTCAGGCTCAACATAAAACAAAATACACTTAACATTTTATTCTGTTTATTTAACAGTTTATTCTGTTATTATATTAAAAGTGTTTTCTCATCCAGAAAACATTCTGAGTATTTCTCCAGACACCTGTCCAAACTTTCCCTCTGTATTTCAGGGCTGGCCCTACTCGAAAATATGCTTATTATTGAATGACATGACCTTTAGTCCCTGCTCCTCTATTCAAACATATTCTTATTCCTCACTGACTAATGTGGAAAGTAATGGAATGACAGCTTCMAAAAAATTATATAAAAGTGGTTGTAAATAAAGCAAAGTCTATTTTCAGCATTCCATTTTCAGCTAAAGAGCTTGAGTGCATTCCTTACATCAAGTCGTTCCTAATATAGTTCTTTAAATAGMAGAAATCAAAGGGCACATTTGCAAGAGAAGAACAACTAAAACACGTTGGTGGTTTTTGTTTATATGGGAGTGAGTAGGATTTGTAAATTTTTAAAAGTTCAGGTATGAAAAAAATTTATGTACATGTAGAGGAAGAAAGAATTTAGAAACAGTTCATAATCATTTTTAGGGATTTTCTTTAACCACTCATTGTGGGAGAAAAAAAAACAAAAACAAAAAGCCATATTGAGCCTTATTTTCTACCAGTCATTGATTATGAACGTCTCCATAGGACAGCAGACCTGCTTTCCTGATGTAGTTTTAGAGAAAAAAAAAAATAGGAGAGAAAACTTCAAAATATATCTTCCTTTTAATGCAGGTACATTATTTGCTTGACTCTTCCTGGTTTTTTCCCCTTCRTTTTTCCCCTGATTTCCTTCCACACACCAGTTTTGCCCGTTGTGTCCTCACTGCCTCTGGTGCAATCATGCTCCATTTGCATCGCTTAGGACCAAAGGTGTCTCGCTGAACAAAATCCAGGCCACGTGGAAGCCGGGGGCAAAGCTCCCATTGACTGCAAGGGTGCTGGGATTTTGTGCTTCTCTCTTTGAACAAAAGGCCRTGTCCCACACCAGCTACCTTCCCGCCTGAGACTTGGAGGAGCTCTAGTGCCAAATCAATGATTTCACAACTGTTTTGTATGCTAAAATAGGCTGAAATATTTAAAGAGTGTAGGGAAGGAAGATAAATTATTTAAAGATATACCAAGTAAGTATGGGCTGAACTTTAGAAAGGTAACATTTATAGCTTTGCTGTAAGGAAAAACATCCTGACTGTACATTAATCAATCCTAAATAGGGGTATTAAATAAGGCCAACAATTTCAGACTTGGATGTCTAAAGCTAAGTATCTAAATCCACACTTAGGAACTCAGTTTTAGATTACCCGGGTCTGAAAAATGTGGTTCGAATCCAATTTTTTCTTTTCATATTTTCGTGTGAATATCATGAGCTAATGAAAACAACCGATCTGGCCGAAGCCGCACAGGATAATGAGAGCACCTCATCTGGTTTCAAAATCCTCATTGCAAGAAACCTTCTGTCATTAACAATAGAACTTTCTCAGACAACTCAACAAGCATAAGGAATTCACCAAACATCAACACACACACACCAGAACTCAGGAATGCGGTTGACTGCCTGGAAAATACTGCAAAGAAGATGGAAAAAAGAACTATATCCTCCTTAAAACTTTATTTTTGATCTTTGCTATATAAAGAAACTTAGAACTTGAAAGCATTATGTGGCTTCTCTGGAATTATGTGTCCTCAATCTTCAGAATAAATACTATTTTAGACCTCCTTTTTAAAACATATATTAAACATATTGCCATACTACAATATAYTAAAGAGATTTCCCATTTTAATAATAAAAATAACTCATATTAGTTTTAAAGTTGCAAGATGTTAACATCAGATGGGAAACAGTTTAAAAGACAAGTGCTAAAAATAACCTTTAAAATATAGTGTACATTGATGTTTCAAAGATGAGTGAAAGTTACACTTGGCAAGGGTGTTGGATCCTTTCATACACTGGATATGTTTAGCTTTGGTATTTTCTTAACAAATGGTTAGTATTGGGCCCTAGGTCCCWGGAGGAAAGACATCATCCTGCAGTGACATGTTTCTATACAAACATACTCAAACCAAGGTCATCACTCACCTTCCTAAACCCTCCGCAACACAAGCCAACAACTTAATTTACAGAGAGAAGTTGTATGAAGTGTGGGACTAGCAGATCCCAGGGTCCAGTCAAGGTCTGCCACTGAATTAAGGGAACAGATGGAGTGACTCAAGCTAGAAGAGATTTTTTTTTCCTACTTCACCCATATATTTTCACATGCATCCCTAACTCGTGCTTAACCCTTTCTCATCTAGGAAGGCATGCATATTAAGAGAAATGAGGACCCACTTATTTTGCTATACTACTTCCATGTAGGACTTGACATTTCTYCCAAATGAATGCCTCACATCCCAATGAATTCAAGCAGCTCCACTGGGGTTAGAGGTTTTGTTCTTTTCATTAAAATTTTTATTAATGTCTSCYGGRGTCTCAAGTAAATAWWTTTTTATTTTGTATTCTGAAGTTAAGRAAAAKATTATCTTCCTTAGTAGTGCATATYCCCCATCGGTGTGATCTTCTGTCTGGTTATCAGAAAGTCTGGTCATCTGAGCAAGCAGAAAAGAGGAGACACTAACAAGTAACATCATTGGGCACAAGTAAGAAGCAGCAAACAAAAAGTTGTGAGATGAGTCCTAACTCTGGTCCTGTGTTCACCTCCAAATCAAGTACTAAGGTCTCTTGTTCACTTTGTTAAACATAGCTTTGTTGTTTTAAGGGGACATATGCTGGCCTAAGATGGGATTAACACTGAAGTTTGTCTAGAAACTTTTAAAAGTTTCTGGAATCTGACTCCTGCACTGATCTTGGCGTTGGCTACCTTTTATCTGAACCTCATCTTTCCAAGACAGCTGACAGGGCATTTTATTATTGCAAGACTCACAGATGGGGAAGTCACACACTCTCATAACACTGAAAGAAAGAGGAGTAATTTTCTTTTCTTTACTTGATGTCCTGTTCAGAAAAAAACTGACACAATTTGCTTTTGTATATAAACAAGATGATCATCAGCTTCACTCCAACCCAGCTTGATAATGCAAGAAAACCTTATATCCTTAAAATAAACCTTAAAATAAACCTTCTACCCCTAAAAAGTGTTTAATCAAGGCATTTATTTTCCCAATGATTATGAGGAATTTTTGATTGAAAGAAATAATATTCTTATCTTTTAACACCTCGGCTTTGTTCTTTGAGAAAAGAACAACTTTGTGAGCTCAGAATCTCTTCATCAGGTTTGTAAAGGAGCAACCAGATCAAAACTAAGAACGTTAGGCACAATTTAAATTCCTCCCATTTTCTCTTTGTGTGTGTGTGTGTGTGTGTCAGAGAGCCATATATTGAGGTTCTAAAGCTTTTCGATAACATATGTTGGCCTCTACAGTGGAAGAGTCTGAATATCAGTCTGAATATTTTTTAAAGTGATCAGTTTTTCAAAATTATACTTACTGACAGTCCAAACCTTGAAATTTTTTTTTAAATGATAAAAACTTATTTTGCATGTCCCAGTTTAATTATCACAAGAGACTCGCCATGTAAAGGAGTTCACATTGTGCAGTGATTACAAATGCCCACAGAAAACTACTCTGAAAATAAAATAAAGAACAATATTTTTTTCCATATTTTCATTTCATTTAGGTTAGTTAGATTACTTGAAAATTTTAAATATTTCATTTTGATGATTTTTTTTTCTTTTAACAATAGCTTAGGAATAAAGATGCAATGTATCTCTTCAATGAGGACCAATTATCTAACCAGACCTGTGACTTGTATATATTGACCATGAAAAATGGCAGTCACCCAGAAATCCCAGTGGCTGCATTGCATGTAATAGGAATGAGCTCAAATCTACCCTGTTTGTTTGTTTGTTCGTGTGTGTCCGTGTGTCCGTGTGTGCCTGTGTGTGCCACAGCTTCTTGGAAAAGGATGAAGAGAACRCAATCTTTCACAGCACTAAACAGAACTCTGGAAAATGGAAAGTCTATTAATAAACAGGTGAGGATACCAGACTATTATTTACTTTACTGAGTATCTGCCCCTCTTCAGGAGAGTCTGGCTGAATAAACTTATAATGTCTGATTGCATAAAATGGGAGGGGTCGCCAGCTCATCCTTATATTCTTGTAACATCTGCTACTGGTCACAGGGGCTTTTCGTAAATTAAAGCCATCACCTTTCCCCTTGTCATTACTTTTGGCTACWCTCATTAGTGATTTTATATAATTTATAATTATCTAAGAAATATATGTTGATTTATATTATTAGAAATTAATATTTGAATCTTTGGACAGCTTGGTGTAACTTTGAGAAAGGGAGGAGAGTCTTCAGTCGTGGAAAATCATGAGTGGTGTAAACTTATTTTGCAGAATTATGGAGCAGAGAAAATCTAATGAACAATCAGAACCTTGTCTATCTGTTGTACATCATGAAAGATGAGCAATTTGCTTTGGCAAAATGGTCACAGAACTCTAGCTTAATTTGCTAGTGTTGCACGGCAATATGTATTCATAAGGAGTTCCTTACCTCTCAGGAACTGTAGTGCTTKGAAATGTGTTATCCACATGTAGTCCATTCTTGGACTGTACGTGCTCCCCATGCCTGAAGCTAGCCCTGAGCACGCGCACAATAAAAATGGACTCCATGTGGACAATTACTCAATGAAAAGAAGAAAGTTATTTAGGTTGCAAAGTCAAGCAGTAAAAAATTAGGAAATGCCAAATTTACTGTTGTCTGTGAAACGGTGACCTCAGTGGAGAAACRCATTATTTACTGTCATACTGGAAGAAGTCTAATTCTCTTTCCCAAGCGAAAGAATAACCTCTATCTTCTAAGTGTCTTCTTGCCAAGTGCTGAAAATACATGCAGCTCAGACAGTGCCAGAAGCAGAATTCTGAAATTGCTATCGCAAAGTCAAAGGAAACAGCTTGTATCCTGTGGGGGGAGGGGAACAAAGCCCCTGGAATGATTTTCTCTCCCTCTCTTTTTTAATTTATGTTGCCTTGATTTGCATTCTGTTGTTTTTCAGGCACGCAGCATCCATTTTTGTGTGCTTTTCCTTCCTTGCCTTCTGCTTTCCAGGTAGATCATCTGCTGCATCTTATCCACCGAAGAGTAGGTTCTCTAGGAGGACAAGGAACAAGCCTCCTCTCACTCCCCTTCTGCACAGTGACTGACATCTTTCTCAATCASGGATGGAGCTTTTCCACACGTGGGATAGTTTCTTCTGCTTGATGATAACAGAAATTTCTCAACTTAGTCTTTCGTCCATTTATGTCAAAAATGTACCCAATTTTTACTCTGCTTATAACCTAAGCTCCCTTTGCTTAGCTGTTTTCYTCTTTTCTCTGCTGGCCAAAATTCTGTCTGTCTTTCTTTTCTCTTCCTTGATTCCCTAGCAGTAGCTTCTTGGAAGCCTAATGTTCTTTTTTATACTATCTGCATAAAATGTTAAAATTCATTTTTCTTTTACTCTCTCATCACCATGAATCTAAACACAGCATGAAAACTGAAATCACCAATAATATCTACCTTGAACTGAGTTCCATCTTTCTGCCAAACTGGCCTGTTTCATCTACCCATAAATACATATATATATGTACACATGTATAACAGAGAAAAGTATTAATCTATTAGATTTATTTTACTGTGGAATATTTTTAATTTAGTGATATGASTTTCAGGTAATAGATTCATTTTTTAAGGTAATTATTCATTTTGAAATGAATATTTAAAGAATGGAGAGATATTTAAGGAAAAAACGAAATTTATGACRAAAGCATTAAAAAAGGCAATTTCCATATTCAGTCATTGATTTTCTTCTAGAAAAGGCTCTTAATGATAGTTCGAGGTTTTTGTTTTGAAATAAGCAATAATCTAATTGGTGGATACAATTTTCGTTCCGTATAGACACGCAACTCCTAATCCCTTCACACAGACAGAGCAACCGCACATAAACAGCCACGTCAATTCACATGCATAGGTCTATGATTTATGCTCACAGTTAAGATAAGAGCAAGAAAATGTTARGCATGCAGCCACTCTTCTCTCTGAAGCAAGAATATGAGAGGAAAGCTGGAGCTCACTCAGGACRGGCTGTTAAGTTATTCGACCATCTGTTTTGACCTCGTATTGGAATCACTGCACTTCAGGCAGGTCCTCCTGTACGGACAATATCTTGGGTTAAGGCAGCTTGTGTTTGGTTAAAACGCATCCACCAGAAGGATGGCCAATTTTGGCTTAAAGACAGCAAGAGAGGGAACAAATGCAGAAGGGACAAGTTCATTTGATAGATTCTTCTGGTGGTCTCTCTTTTTATCAGAGATCATACTTCACTTTTTATTTGAATTTGTCTTGCTCCAGCTTCCTGTTATTGAATCTCATTCTTCATTTCTCTAGTTTGAGGAGATTTAAAAACACTTCTTTCTTTCTATGAGGACAGTAATACCATATGAGCAAGTTGCCTGTGAGCCTTCATTGTTTTGGAGAAATAATACAGATGAAACATTCTCAGTCTCTCAACTGCAACATTTTCTTCATAATATTTTTAGATGTCCATTTTAATTTTTCAGTGTATTTTTAAAAAGCTGACAGCAGGCTTCATTACAGTTTTTCTGATGTTAGACATAATCATTACTAGATATACCAATAAAGTCCTCTGTTATGCTCCAGTCAGTGTTTTCTCCCCATATGCAAAGACTGAACATTCARTTCATGTCACTGCAGGTTTCTGTTGGGACTGATGCTCAACTGAGTCCTCCTTTTGACTCCTAAATCCTTTTTGGTTTCCACTGCCACTGCTTTCCAAGCTATCCTGTCCCCTTCTGGAAAAAGGCCTTGTTTCTAGGCTTAATTTAAACTGTGTGCATGTCAGTACATTTACAAGAGAATTGGGCTTTAGAGAGGTGCTTAATAGCTATATAAAAATATCTCCAGCATGGATCTAGAAGATGGATCTTTCTCTGTAATTTAGGGCCTTTGACTAATTATTTAACAGCTATCTCTTTATCAGCTTTTAATTGGGTAATAAAAGGTCTTTGTTGTCACACTAACTTTTGTGAGACCATCAGTGTAARAAATAGGGCTATTCTAAGGTTAAAAATAAAAGAGGAAAGCAGAAGGTCTAGAAGTTCCTGGATAACTTACCATTAGTACTGCTGTTTGGAGACAGCTCACTCCACTGATGAACAGATGAACAGATACATGATATTTTTTTCTTTTAAATTGCCATGTTTCCGGAGTGTTCTCAGGAACTGCTGAACAGTGAAATAAGGAACCAATCTTGGGAAGATATTGTGTGTTCTCAATACTAGTTGAGAACACACAATAACTAAAGGAGCAATGTTTCTCCTAGTTATATCTTTAAAGTACATTTATCGTGCAGCTTATTCTCTGGCAGAGAAACCCCTCCTAATCTGTTTTAAAACAAATAGATTGTGTACAGCTGTCCCTATATCCAAGGCAAAATGATGATTTAATGTTGATTAAGAGAGAAGGCCTTTGAAGTGAGCGAGGCAGGAGCCCGTAGTATGTCTTTAGTGATCATTATCAGTCTTTCCCTGAAGGGTGACTTGGTGCCAAAAGCTCTTTCCCCAAACTGGCTGAGGTGGATTCAGGAGCGAATGCTTTGTAAATTTAAAAAGACCTTCTCATTCGCAGGCCTCTGATGTCTTATTCCTTTAGCTGCATTAATGTTTGAGAATAAGCAGATGCAGCCTTTTCCACTGGTTAACTACAAGAAGGGGCAAGGTCCACTGCCTCACTGCGCTGGGGCATTATTTCTTCATCACAAGAAGAGCAACTGAGCTTGTATCCTGCAGGAAAATCAAAGCAAAGTTGTTGGGTTTGTTTGTTTTTTCTTTTCTGTAGGAGCGGCTGCTTTGGTAAAAGAAAAAGCATTTGGATTTAGCTTTTTATAACTAAACATTTTTTGTGATTCATTACACAAAAGAATAGAAAAAACAACCAAGTTCGCTCTCTCACTTGTCTCACAGTTATATGTCAAACACCAGTCACAATATTTGTGTGTGTAKGTGGACCCACACATAAACTTTATATATTATATACACAGACACACATATGCGTAAGTTGCTATCTAAAATAAAAAGAAAGGTAAGTCATTCAAATCTGCATCTGCCTATCCATCTGTCTACGATTTACTTTAAAAATTCACAGTGTCAGTGACAGATAAGAGGAATTCTGTGTTGCTTCACATTAACAGTTGCAAAGAATGTCATTTTTGCATGGCTGAAGGGTTGATGGCAATGGAAGGGAGGCACTGGGGAAAATGTGTTTCCTTGGCTGATAACTACAATTTTCTTTCATTTAGGCAAATGCTGGTTTTATTTCACACATGCACAAAATATATACATACATATATATATATATATATATATATAAGCCAGTTGAGAGTTTTCATGGCAAAATTCTTTTTCAGTTCAATTCATACAGTTCTTCAGTATTACAAATCAGAGAGCCAGTAACCTGCTTATTTCTTTTTATTACTAGTCACCATATACATTCGGTTTGAACAGTGGTTACCATCAGAAACTCTACAGCTACTGTTCATAGCATCCCCCTTGCAGACGTACTTTCTCACATAGCATCATATTAGGCAAAAGCAAAATTATAATGATTTTAAGCACGGAGTGTTCTTCTGTAAGTATAGACACCAGACATTTTGCATTCAGTGCTGAGAAAGGCAGCTTTGCTGATGACTTCAGGGGAAGGGTGGGGAAGGAAACTGGGCCTTTGATGGAGAAGGGTTTTGTATAATTGTCTTTAATTTAAAAATTATGTAAATGCTGCACTGTGAGGGATGCCAGATTGACAATGCTGGGAATTTAAGTAGAGAGTAATAGTGCGGATTTCTCAACATTGCTCCATTATTGTGTTGCAAATCATGCCAGGAGGGAGATATGTCTTAAATATACATAACCAAGTGCAGAAGAGCACTTCTAGGACCATATTGTAAAATTTTAATTCTTCCTGATCTCCTCCCTCCCAAATAACCAAAACCAGACAAGTTTTTGGATGAAAATGTTTTGTTTAGGGGCAGTTTCATGAAAAGTTGAAATCCTAAGCCATTTTTTCCATATAAAAGGAGTTTTGATATGAATTTTTCAGCTAACCCTATTAAATTCAAGTCTTTTTCTCCACAGACAAAAAAAAAAAATTACTCTTGCTCCACATTTCTCCTTTTTAATTTGGTTATTTTCCAGCATTTTGTGACCAAGCCCATCAAAACCTGGAAATACTTGCATGCTAATACGATTTTCACAGTGCGTGTCAAAACAGCTATTTTGTTAAACCGGGACTATTTCACAGCTAGGGAAACATGGGACATGGATAAAACCATGCAGCATCAAAACATATTTTGGGGGAAACTCCTGGGACACCCATAGCTGTAAATTTCGTAGCTAAGGATTTGGGTGGGAGCAGGATCACAGCTAAAGGTCAGATCGTTCTCCAAGGCTACTTAATCCTTGATCTGTGCTGAAACTGATGAAGGTGGCAATTAATTCTAATTATACCATTTGGTTTTGTGTGATATAGGATATAAAATTCATTAAATAGCATTTGCCTGATGAATTCTGCCTAGAGTTACCTGCTGATTGATTAGTGAGCCTAATCACTCTAGCAGGGTGTCATTAGTAGATTTGGTGGGGGGGAAATATCTTACCCTTTTTGGCTGTGGAATGACAGTTTTTAAACATATCTTCTTTTTTTTTTTTAGTCTTTACTCACCAAAATATCAGGGTCTTTTTTTAAACAATTCAATGAAAATGTTGGTTTTGACATTTTCCATCACTTGCATGTTTCTGCTTTGTTCTAGGGGGCAATAAAAACGAATGACCTGCAGGTTTGGGGTTTGTTTCTTTTCAAAAAATCTGACACTTTGCAAAACATCCACAAATTTGGGAAAAACATTCAAGAGATGTAATATTGCTAGTACAGCTTACTTCTTCTACTTTACATATTGAGAAATTTTGTCTGATACAAGAGCGAAGAAATTTTGAAAAGTTACAAAGTTTCAGATTTAAGGGTAGGAAAGTATTTAGTGTAGGTCTAAGATATAACTGGCAACCACAACAAAAAGACTTCAAATGAAAATATTTGAAGGCATAAAAAATAGAAAATTATGCAAAAAATGCAAAAAAATAGAAATTATGCAATTCCCCCACAGTTGTGACAAAAGATCAGATCCTGCAAAAGCTACATTTGCTATTTACTGATTTGATCAGCTCTTCAGCATTTATGGGACTATTTATCATAGTATTATGCAAAAGTAGATGATATTTAGTGGATAAGAGTCTTAGTGTCCAGAGGTAATATAAACTCTCTTCAGGCTCTCTGTATAAACTTATGCATCATAAATGATTTGTAGTCTATTATTTTGTTTTCATGTCTATGGCTCAGGACCGTCTAATTCTCCAATTTCACATCTGTTAGCCAATGGCACAATTTTAAGTATTCTATAGTTGCTAAGTAGATTTTGAGCTCAAAATTAGCTCCACATTAACCCTACATGGTACACAAATCAAGAACACATATGGTACACCAATTGAGAATGTATATATTTAAAGAATTTATTCTCAAAGCAGTATAATCATGCATTCTAAAAGTTGTTCACCTTATTCTGAAACAAGCAGGAAATTGGTTTGTCTATGAACTAAGCCAGAACTGGMAAATTTGCTCTGCAAAGAAAGTATTTTATCAGGCCATCATAAACTGCAAGGACAGTATTTCTGTGTTTTGCACTTTCTGCCAGTCCTCTGTACATTCTGAATRTAAACCTAGATTGATCCTAATTTTTGAAAACAAAAAATTATGTTAGCATGTTCCCACCTATGACCAAAAATGACACYCATGTTCTTCTGAGGAACCCAAGAATTATCAATATTTGAAGGAATGTTAGCTTAATTACATCAACTTATGGAAACACTGCACAATCAATCCTACATTAAACCATTGGCCAACAWAATAAGTCTATCAACAGGGCCTTTTGCAGTCCAAGAACTAACTCTAATTAAGGATTAATTAAGAATAAACAGAGTGTGGAAAACTACATGTCTTCCACCAAAGACTTCAGTTTCTTCCAGTATAAACTAATGGGCACCATAAAGAATGAACATGCACATGAGCAGCAAAAATAGACATTACCAYGATCCTAAGTAATAAACTCAATGGGGAAGCATCATCAACAAAAACCCAAAGTTGAAATAACAGCACAGTGCTTGCAGAGCCACATAGTGCAATGTGGAATTAAATGTCAGTGGATCTGTGTGCCTCCTGAGGCGGGTTGGCCTCTCTCAGTCTCATGATGTCAATGGCAACTAATTTCACTTGGAATTTCATCCAGAAATGCTCCTGCTTGTCCTCCTTCCTATGCAAGCCACCTCTATCTCAATTTTCTCTGTTTTTTCTACACTTCCTCATTTTATGTTGTCCTCAGAATGCGAAACTCGTGGAGTTTCAATAATTTTGCTTCTAAGTAGAAAAATGTGGCTAAGTGCTTCAATATATTATCACTTCTAATGGCTTTTGCCATAGGCGTTAAATTCAAAACGATAATAATAAATGKGGAAACATAGGTTGAAGTATATTGGTTACGAATCAGTTAAAGAAAATGAGCCAAAAATAACATCTGTAACAGCAAATCTGCACTGCTTAGCATACGGTTTTAATTTAAAAATATTTACTCCTAAATTTTGAGAGCTGTGAGAGGTTTTAGATGTGTGCTTCTCATTAAAAAGATGCTGGCAGATAGTGTAGGCCAAATATGGGCTCTGGAGACAGAAAGGTTTAGAAAAAAACCTAATAGTAGGCCACGCAGAGCCACTGATTTTTTGGGACARGAGTCTTCACTGAGTCCTAACAGAATTCACTGCAGTGATTTTATCTTAGTATTTGAAACTCTTCTTTTCTTTTTTGTCAAATAATTGTTTCAGTGTTATATTGGCCGGCACATGAACATCAGGCAGTAACTAACCAGGATAGAGCAGTTTAMTTTTTTGATAGCTTTAACGAAAATCAGTTGGTTCGCATTAAAAAAATATGTTTTAAACGCAGCGCTAACCATTTGAGGCTCTAATTCCTAGCACTGGTAAATAAGAGTGCTTCGGAATTTGCTGCAATGCATGGATTCCTTCCGGAGCAGGGGGGGATCATTCCTGGGGCGCAGTGGGAAGCGGCRCAGTTCGCTCCGGATGCCGCTCACGCTCTGAAGGGAAGGCGACTTGGGCACGAGGCCGAGTCACCCATGCAGGGGGTAGGGGAGGGACGTGGCCTGCGCTGCTATTTGCATCTTAATCCAAACCCACAAGCTCACAGGAATCGGCTCCAAAGGAGATTCCTGCACCGTCTGGGTCTTGGCCRCAATCTGTTTACCTGCGTCCATCTGCCGTGCTCCTTTCTGTGTCTTGTTTAAGCTGTTCAGAGGGACTTGGAGCCCTAAATGTCCTTTGTGCGTTTTCAGAGCGGCCTCAGTCACTCAGAGTGGAATGAGAGTCAATCAGGGCACTCTCCGCTCCTCCAAGACATTCTGGGAACCTCCAGGATGTAGGAGAATCAAAGGCACTTTGCAGCAGAGCACCAAATATCTTGTATTATCTTTTGTAATTTGAATGGCTAATTTAGAGACACATTTAATTTAAAGATTCTTTTAAAATATGTAACATTTGCATGGTGGTTCGTAGCTTGCCCAAATCACTCCATTTCCATTTAAAATGCACTTTTAATTAAAAAGAAAATAAAGAGAAGGAAAAAACAAATTGACAATGCTATAAAAACATTTTATGTGATTGATTAAATTTAAGTATTGTTTCAATTAACGATTACCAACTTTGGAGGAAATTTTCTTTTCTTTTAATTTTATTTTTTTTATAAAGCTGACGGGATAAAACATATTTTTAATTGTCCAGTGATAAAAGCTGTCCAGCCACAGAAAAGTCCACATCTGCTTCAGCAGCAGACATATAAAACCTGTGTGACAAACACGATCATTAAACAATCTGATTTTCTTGTTGGGAGGGTTTAATGCTGTTGGGTGTAGTATTAAAATGTAGAATTTGATAGTGCGTCTTAAAATTTTAATGATGTGTTCATGAATATAAAACATGCTTCCACCAGTGACTTTATGACTTCTCCTCTGCATAATTAGTGGTATCTGTTTTATGAGCTTACTGTTGTTGCCTTGATCCCATGAAAATGTGAAACCACTGTAATAATTTACACCATTCCAGAGCTTTAAAGATACAAGCTGGGATTTCTCCCCCCTTTCCCCTTCCTTATTCTCTTGCTTTTAATACARAAAAGGAACTTGTAGTGGCCTTCCTGAAAGCTGCGCAAGAAAAGCAATTCAAGAAAAATATTTATTTTTAAACATTTGTCATGAGACTCTAATTGTTGCCACAGTTTAAATCCACCTTATTAACCTATGTCTAATGAGASAAACTTCCCATTTCACTTAGTAAATACAAGTAAACCCATTTGTCAAGGAAATTTATTATATAAAAAAAAAGTGAATGGATATTGCTAGTGTGCAAAATAAAATGAGGCTAATTAGAGATAAAAACAATTATCAAGGTGATAATTATTCTGTGATCACAACTGGCTAACTACCGAACACCCATTCATTGCCCAGCCCGTCTCTTTCCTTTTTCTCAGGGACCTGCTGAACAAATAAAAAGTCAATTGATTCTTGAGAGGGAACATAAACATTTCATTCTAYAGAGGGATCTTTTGTTCAGATGCCCAGACCAAGCGCTGCACAACAAGGAGAGCAGTGCAGCTCTCATTGCTCTTGTGATTTTGTATTTATAAATCAAGGCACTGGTTTAATGGTGGCATTTAACAAGAATGATTAAATCATCTTTCTCTATTCAGAGAAGAAAGAGGGTCTAAGCAGCATGTGCAGACACGTGTGGTCCCGTTGCTTGCTCCAAAGCAGAAGAGATGCTCCTGCTTTTGCTTTGTGCAAGGGCCAGCCACAGCCTGAGCTGTTTCCCCTCAAACTTTAAGAAATTWAAAAAAAAAAAAAAGAAAAAGAGAAAGAAAAAGAAAAAAGAAAGAAAGAACAAGGATTCACCGCTATGGAACAGAGACAAATAGGTTCCATTTTCAACCCCAAAGGTGAAATTTCTAGGACGTTACGTAAATGCCATTCACAAAGAAAGCAAAAACTARCTAAAAATGGATAAACCATTTAGCGATGTTTTGGTAACTATCAACCATAGCGGTTAAAACAAGCTGATTTGCCTCCCAAACAGCACTGTTTTGCTATTCACCACTGAGATAGAAGACACAATGCTATAAAACGGGGTTCAGTGGAAATTACCCTTTCTCTGAAATTCATATGTAACGCATGAAGGGGTTTTTTCTGATTTGTTTTCAGTTGAAATTTCTTCTAAAAATTACTGTTTTGTTTGCCTATCACTTAGTGGGAGATACTGGGAGACTATCACTTTTATTTGAAAGTTATAAATTGAGATGCATCATTGTAGTAGATGCTATAAGAAAGGGATTCCTGTATTATYTTCTATTATTCACTGCAGTCATTCCTTTGATCAAAATATGGGATGTTCAGTGACTCAGTAGAACTGTCATCCAGACAGAAAACCTCACCATGAAAAGCACTGGGACATAAGGTATCTGGGCTGCCATGTTCATGGTGTGATGGAGCCTGATGAGCAAATGCAGGTGAAACAATTTCAATCACTTCAAAATCATGTTCATTTGCAACTGTTCATTCATTCAAAACTCATTAAGGTTCATCCAAAAAGTATCCCACAAAATTTAATATTTCAAATGTCATGATTTGGGATGAAAATAAATATCAGTATGTTGGAATTCCTCCAAGGACCACAATTTCACTGTTCGCTCAGTTCTGAAGAATACAAGGATTCAGGGCCAGCTTATCTCAGCTTTTCCCATTTGATAAACATCAAGCAGTGTAAGGTGAAAGATCCTGGCTTCTCATTGTCTTTCAAAGAGTCTGTCACTGGAGGTCTTATCTAATGCTGCTTTCACTCCCTGCAGCATGGTTGGGAAGATGCAACTGATTTACTTCAGCCCCCTTGCTACAGGGCTAACCAGTTAAAGAGTTAAATTAATCTCAGTATTTGGCTCTCAAAAACTGTTCCAGTTTTGCACTCCTTATTTGAATTTTACTGGATTTTCTTCTAAAGAACATTTCTTTGTTGCTTACTTCTGTGGGAGGTTATCTCTTCCCTTTGAAKGTTATATTGTGATTGGCAGAGGGTCAGGAAACTTCAGTCACATTGGCCTGTTACGGAAATACTTTGAAAAATAAATGTGAAAGACAAATGCTAAGTAAAAAGATTCCTTAATCAGCAACAGTTCCATAAGAGTTCAGACCGAGTGAGGTATCCACAAATGCTCTGTTTACACAGTTTATTAGTACAGACATTTGGGAGCAATGGGAGATTTTCTATCGACTTTGATAGCCAGGCTTAAGATGTAAGAGAGGTTCATGCTCTGTTGGCAGGATGTTCACAAAGCAACAGTCTAAAAAACAAATGCACTGTATGGCCACTGTCAAGATTGCCTGTAGATTAACAGGCTTTTGTTATTAGAGAGTGCTGATGGATTCTCCTAAGCTTTGCTTCACACTCACTCTACTTTTGCTAAAAGTAATACTCTATTACTATGACAGAGAATCAGTAGGAATAAAATAGCASTGTTCAACATACATTCTGACAGGACAGAAGGGCTAGGATTTCTAATATTCTATATATTCTACAATATTCTGATTACTAAAATTCTGATCTTTTATTTTCTTTTTACTTAAATATAAGAAAATAAGTCCAAGATAGAAATTCAGAGATGAATTCAAACACGCCATATAATGCAAAGTATGTATGCTTTTGTTTCAAACTATCTGGGGAACTCTCCTTACACTTTCTGGCATGCAGTTCCAAATGTACTTATAAGTGTATAATAATATAAGAAGTGTTATTAATAATAATAAAGCTGGACAGGAGCCTAGTCTTTCCGGGTAAGTCCATTTAACTCTCATTAGTAGTAGAGGGAGCTGTGTGCAAYCAGCAGAAGGGCTTGTATCCCTTGGATTTAGAGCTTGAGCTGTCCTCATTTGATTCAGTTGACCTTAATAGCCATGTTTGCAGGGAGCCCAATTAGCAGCTGGTTGTAACACACTGTACCATATGTGCTGGCTCTCCAAGGCACAAGCTGAACCGCAAGGCTGAAGGGTCAGGCTTAGCTGTTTGTCATTTTTTATAAAAAGGATTTTCCTTCAGCCATTTCAAAAGAAAAATGGTGGCAAACACATTTGAAGCATGCAGMTTTCATGGGGCACAGCGATTTAAGCAGGGGCCAGTGTGTTTCCCTCTCAGTACGTCAGAATTTTGCATGGCATTTCATACATTTCAACAGTCTGCACTGGACCYCCACTGTCCCCTGCTGCTGCAGGGCACATTACAGCTGTCATTATCAGGAAATCTTCCCCCATTTCTTTCTCACATGGTTTGCACAGCRCTTTACAATTTTGTGTAAACCTCTACTAAAGTCAAGATTTGGTATCAACTTATGATTCATTCAACAGTGAAATGAGAAGAAGACATTCCTATTTTTTTCTGGTTTCATCTACTTATTCTCTCAACTTTAGCCACAATTTACTGCCTGCTCAGTAGTGCCAGTGCAACTCTTTATATGGCTGTGCTCTACATCAGACTAGTGGAGTGATGCAAAACATCTAYTTTTTCTTTTTTTAAGCAAAAATATGATTTTTCCTTTCGTTGACTATCACATTTTTCTTGTGTTTGTTAATTAAACAATAGTTCTGTAAAATTATCCCTTCTGGAATCACTGCCATATCTGGTAGCTATGTTTGGATTTCGTGCTTCCAGTTAGTGATGTAACTTATTTTTATCACTGCACTCCATACTTTGGGGCTTTGGGGATTACARCTAGAGAAATGGTATAATTTCAGCACTATCCAAACTGAAAGTCACCAAGGCCTGTTTGCTTTCACTTTAAGTCTAGAGACATAAAACTGAGCCAGTGAGACAGGGTCCAGCTTCCATGCTGAGCAGCCCAGCCTACCGACCTCCAKTCTCTCCCTCATCTCAGAACTGAGCAAAAGGCTTCAGTTTAATCCTAACATCGGCCTTCAGGTTCTTCAAAAGAGACAAAAGGCATTTCCTTATGCCAAGCAAGCTTTTATATGACCTAAAAAGAAAAGTTTAGTATCAGGAGAGAGAAACTATCTATGTCTGCAACCGCTAATGCGCTATTTCTCACTGTGGTCTGCTCTTCCTTTTCTCATACTGTCTCAGCAGGGCATAAAGGTTCATAAATGCCCAATATCTAGTGGTAGGGAGTCATTGGCATGTGTACAGTACAGGACTTTCAAAGATCTGAATTTGTATGAGACCTCCTGCATATAACTGCAAAAAGGAATAAAAAAAAAATAAATCTTCTCTTCCAAAATGAATCTACTAAACTGTTTATATCTGCAGAGATAGTCTGGCAAACTGGACATACTCAGGCCTTTCAAAAGACAAGGAAATTTGTTGCAATAAATCAAAGATTCTGGCAGCACATGGACATTAACATGACAGGGCCTCCATGCAGAAGGTGGGATGTGGCACGAAGGCCCAGAGCCTGAAGGGCAGACATTCCCTTATGCCATTCCCTTAGGGCTGGGGGTGCCCGGTCTGCCATCTGTGTCTGAAGGCAAGTGGCAGGGGGAGAAGACAAATGAATAAAAACCTTGGCAAAAGTATATGAACAGTCACCTTAAAGAACGAAATTGTCTTTTTGAGATAAGTTCTGGGTTAAAGAAGAGAAATTAGAGAAACTGTCCTGTTCAAAATTAGAGAAGTGAAGAGAACATGTATTCCTGCCGTCCATAATTTCTTCTTGGATGACACATTGATTCTGGCTCACATGTCAGACTCATGTAACAAACCCAGCTCATGTCATATGTAAAAAAAGAGGTATTTTGGTTGCAACGGAACTGATAAAACCACAACAATCATCTGCTCCTCTTTGTGGCCGTTTGCAGACACATTTGGACTAAGAGTGGGACCTTGACACGGATCCCTAAAGGCTTCTAAAAGCCAAGACTCACTGCAACTTTGCTTCCCTTCTGATATTGTTTTTATCCTCACTTCAATGTCCCATGAAGCAAGAAATATGTAGACAAGTGATTGAAGATAATCTGGCTCAAGATTAATCAAGTGATGCTTGGAGTCACTTATGATATTACCATATGATGTAGYGATCTATATTTATAGGCGACCATATCCTTTCTGGATTCTGTTTACTAATAAGTGATTTGATCAAGGCATTTGAGCTGTGTGAAACTCAGCTGAAACTCAGTTGCTGAGAACCGTGCACACTCAGTAATGAGAAATTAAACCACACAGGGTAAGAGACTTTCTTTCTAATGCAGATACTCCTGCTTTTCACAATAATTCCTAATTGATATATCATTCAGATCAGCATCTACTGTCCTCTTATCAAATCTGAGAGTGCTTTGCAAACTTAAAAACCTTTGTTCTGTTTAACAAAAATATATTGGAATACGGTCTAGAAGCTCTGGGCAGAACTGGCACTGCTGCTTTATAGATAGACCTTGATACCTTTCCATGAGTAAACTTGGCTCCAGAATTATGGATTCTGCCTTCTGGTAGCCATATCCATGGAGGTTTTGGCTGAATAGTCTCAAGTTTGGATTTATATGTCTGTATTCTCTCCCCTTTTTAGGCAACTACCTATCAAGAAATTGTTCCCAGAATAAACTATTTCAAACAAATGGCTTCAAAGTTAATCTGCAGCTGAGGTGGGARAAGGGGCAACACCAGCAATCTGGTAGCATTACCTTTGTATCAGGTTTTGTATATAATGCTTTCTAATTAATAGCTCCAACACAAAGCTAATGGTGTTTGCAAATTAGTCAGAATAAGATCAAATTGGCTTTGCAGCCCTGCATTCTATGACATCTATAAAAAACAGAGATATTATAGGTATTGTGTCAAACAATATTTAAATCATAAAGAAGAAATCACTGTCAAAATATATTTTAAGTCTCAATKAGTAAAACATGACAGGTGTAAATGTCCAGTAATACCATAGCTAGCGTACATGYTTATATGCATTCTGAATGAGCTGTCCGGAAGGCATATTTATCTTGTTATTTATCCCAAAAGATCTTTCAGTGCCAGGAACATTCCAATTTTCTCCCAGTAACTAAACATCAGATATTTGTCAGCCATATCCTTTGAACCYTTCACAGCAACCTGACTCCATTTCTGTGTTGGAAAGGACCTGGATGACTTTGCATGAATCTTCTCACATGTATTCAGTGAGGAAATATATCCAACGKCTACATTCCTGCAATTTCCAGTTGTCCACTACTTACTACCTAATCTTTGTTATTTCATTTAGGCTCTCTGCCTGAAAAACTGAAAAGAAATATAGCAAATGCTACAGGAGAAGGACATTGTATTTTGTTGCTTGTTCAAACAGTGCAGTATACATTTACACGTTTGTATATGCATACATAAATACTTGTTTTGGGGAGTGGYAAAATAGTTAAGTAACACAGACCATACTTTTTTTCTGTTTTATTCTGCTATTTTTCRCGTCGTTGAAATTAGCGATGCACACAACTGTCATTAGTCTTTTAAAATTAAACTGTGCAAATGCAATTACTAGAAATGATCCAAGGATTATTGGTGAATATAGAGTACTGAAATCTTACATGCTTGACAGTACATTTGGAGAATATGTGTAGAAATTCACTCATTTCTCAGCTTTCTAAGTGACTAACAAGAATARAACAAATAGTAACAAGACTTGTTATCATGTGTTCTTCACGAAATTTTCTCTCTGCTATTTTATTCTTATATATATATATATACGCTAAAATGGAATAGCCTGCTCTTTATTTTTTCCTGATTTCTATAGGAAGAAATGGTAACTGGAGTTGCAGAAACAACTGTACTTAACTCGGAAGTCCTAACACTATGGGACAAACGCTCCATCGGTTATACACGTGCAACTTGTATCAGTCTCTGAGGAAGCATATGGCTCTAAGCACAGCCCTCATATTTTAATTGCTGCCAAACACACACAGGCACCCACAATTCCGTCCCTTCCCTTAGTTCAAAGCTAAGAACAAAATGGGTTTGAGATTTCAAATATTTTCCTGCTCTGACCCAGGGCAAAAAGTTGAAACGTCATAAATTTTCATAAATGTGTATTCCGAGCAAAAGCTTGGCTCAAACTAATTAAAACATTTTGGTTAGATTTTGCTTTTTGATTATTTTTTGATACTATGACTTGTTTGCATTTTTTCTATAAAGCGTGTAGGAAACCTAAAAGAGGACCTCAAAAAATTACATGTTTTGATAATCCCTTACATCTTTCTTTTCCWAAKGCATATACTGAAGCAGTCCATTTATGCAAACACTTTTTATTTGGCACTTCCTTTTAAAGAATTTCGTAGAAAATCTCCTGATCTACTTTAACTTCTATACTGGATCAAGCTGAAAACTCAGACCTGGCACTTTTTCTTTTTTGACATGAAAAGGATTAAAGGCAATTTCTGTGTAAATCCTGGGAGTTGGAATATGTTTATAGAACGGAGAGGCAGTGCAATGTGGTGACTGGAGTAGGAGAAAKTCTGTAGTCTGCCTCCTCTTCCTTATTCTGCCACCAACTGGACATCTATAACCCAGAGCAGATTGCTTGTTTTTAATGCCTAAATGTTAAATCTAGATGCTAAGAGGGTTTTGTTGTCAAAATGACTCTTATTGTGACCAGTACTGGAAAAATATATATAGTCTTTGCCAGTATCATTTATTCCAATCCTTCATAGTTCAACAGGGTGGTTTCAGGGATTATACCTTTTTCTGTACTCCTGAATGAAAATATATATATATATATATATATATATATATATATAGGAGCAGACATGTGTACTGCCCATACAACTTGCCTTTCTTCGCTTGAAGCGTGGCAAAAGCAAGACCATGGAAAAGCATTTGGGGCACAGAGCTCTCGGTGCTGCTGGGTGGCTGCGTCGGAGCAGCATCCGGGCATGAGCGGCTGATTTTCCAAAGGGAGGGACACCAAGGCTTATCCCAGGCTCCAGTGGGGGGTACCTGTGAGCAGCGCTTGGGAAAGGCAGGCTGCTCCAGGGCTGCTCTCAGAGAGAGCAGTTTATAGGAACGTGCTTGCTGCTGGCTTGCAAATGCCATGGAGCTCTCGGATAAAAGCYGGCCACGCCACGGAAGGAGCCCTCAGGCATGATTTTCCTGCTTTCTGGTCGTGTTAGTAAGATTTCCAATTTTTGATCAGTTATACTGATTTTATGCTTCTTTGATGGTTCTGTTTCTTGTGAAAAAAAAAAAAAATATATATATATAGGCTCAGGCGACAGAATAAGAACAGATCTGGGCTCTTCCACACCTCTTAAAATATAGCATTTAGACAAGTTTCCAGTAAAGGAATGAGTGTTGTCAACTAGTTAGCACAAGCCTTTGGAAAAATCCCTAAACTCTGCACAGGCAGAATAATTACACACAAATGCATTGGGGAATCCTATGGAAAATGTAGTCCAGTGACCTGGCATGGTTACAGCACAATTTAGCAAGYATGTTAGAACAAATTACTCCTTTTAACCGTAAGCCATTCTGTTTCACGCTTTTAATGAAGGCCTGTGCCACACACTAGAATACTTCTCACCTCATTACTACTCATAAAAAGCAATGATCCATTCAAAGGCTCCTCATATCTCCCATATGAGATGTAAAAGAGCCCACTCTTTCTCAATCTGGCACGAAAGAGAAGAATGACTTCTTTCTTCAGCCTTTGATGTTGATCATTAGGATGTTTACTAGATAAAAGAACTGAAAAATTTATCTGCGTAATTTCACTGCTGTCCTGTGTTAGCGTTTTGTCTCCCTGCCCTCTGGTTCCCTATTTATAAATGTAATTCTCTTGTCGCTGTTCAGGAAAGCAAAAGAGTTTCAAGATTTCTCATGAGTGATTATTTTTCTCTGTGTGTGTGTGTGTATATACATATATATATATATAAAAGAATATATATACATAAAAAAGAATACATATATCAAAAGGACAAGGAAAGAGATTTATTCATTGAGCTTGAAGAATAGAATAAGGTAATAAAACACAAACTATGGGTTGTATAAAATTTGACAAGCAAGTTTAAGAAAATAATCAGGCCTGAATTTAACCCAGTCATTATGTGTATACACGCACACATATAACAYACGCACTGTGTGTAGGTATGTGTATTTAAAAAGACAAGGGCAAAGTTGCAAAACCTATTTCCTCAAGAAGGAATGTTTCTGTTTATTAGTAGTAAGCCCATATCTAGTGCTTTGCTTTTGCTAGGAATATTCCAACAGAGAATTTTATTCTGGCAGCTATTTTACTATTTAAATAGATCTTGGCAAGCCCCTTCCAGGCCAGTTGTGCATTTCCTAGCCGTGCTAGCGAGCAGCAGTCTCTGCCTTGTGCAGAGCAGCTCTGCAGCTCCATGTCTTGTCCATCAACCTGCTGGGGATTAACGTTTCCCTCTGAAATGCATGGGCAGAGGCTCGCGAATGCTTTGGGCGTATGAGTGGGATACACAAATGTGCTGCTCTGGCTCTACCAGTGGAGGTGACCCAATACCAAATCTGCGCATTTAATCCCCAAATAACCTCTTTCAGTCAGGGCAGCCTGGCTTGGTTTAAGCATTTTGGTTAGTAAGGCTCTTATTTGAATTAGACTAACTGAACCAGGCCTGTAGCACAGAGCTGGAAATATCCTCAGATTCATTTCATTTCACAGGTGGGAAGCACCAAAACACCTAAGGCCTGGCAGGGCCAAGCCCGGCGTGGCTGTAGCCGGGTATATTGTGACTCTCACCGAGTCCAGGAGATGCAAAAGGATGGACCTGCACCAAGCAGGGGGCATCCACAAGTAMCAAGGGCCTGTCGGTGCCAATGAGCCCGGCAGTCTGTGTGATCCCGTGTCCTGCTCCAGGCAGCAGACAGCGTGCGATGCTTYAAAGAAAGACACACGCGGGCTGCCCTGCAGCCACCACGTGCAATACCCTGAGTAACAACCTGCCCGCAGGCAAAGCTCCCCTCCTAATCTCCAGCAGTTAGTTATGCCAGGAAGCCTGAGTATTTTAAATCCCCTGTATCTTATCCTGGGTAAGCAGGGATGTTTTATTATCTGTATAAATGTCTAATCATATTTAAGTTCAGGAGAGCCTATCTTCAAAGTGTTGTAACAGCATTAACTGATTATCCCTTAGAGGGGGAGTGGGGCCAGCACGCTGTTGCCATCTCTTCCTTTTCTTAAATACACAAAAAGTAAAGTGTGGAGCACTTCGGTTCTGTGCCCAAAGCCAAAYAATGACTCGGTATAAAAGCCAGAGTTAAAATACTGCAGGTCATGACTCACAGCCTTCCCTATGCAGCATAGGCTACCACGTTCACATTTAAGTAGAAAATGCGACAGCGGCATTTTCTTGATTATTTTCTACTTATTGACAGCCCTGATGCAATCGATGAAAAATGCCGTTTGTTACTGGTTAGCCTACAACATCTTTTTCTGGAGGTAGCCCAGACTGACTGTGTTGACTCTCCACAATTTCAGTGGAGGCAGTGTTAAAAATAAAAATCATTACAAGGTGCACTTTGCTTAGGTACTGCCTTTCGTCTCATCTCTGCGCAGTGCTTGTCACAACGGGGCCTCAGCGAGCCCAGAAACTCTGTAAACCACAAATACCACAAAAAATAAGTCTGAAAGAGAGAAAGAAAAAGATCCATGTAATTTAAACTTTTTAACGGATATACTCAACTTCTTTTTGTTCTTTTCTGCGGTTCCTTTTTGGAAAAGAGTATTTAATCATCTAACGCAACATCATAGGTGATGATATCAAACACCAAGAAACACTTAAACCATGCTGGTTCTAAATTAAATCGGTATTCTCCAGGCACTTATTGGGAAACATGAACTTGGCTTGAAGTAGTTTAAATATTGTACAGCTACATTAAAAAGCGGTAATACATTAGGAAGATCGGAGGGAAAAGAAAAAGGAAATTTTACAAGTAGGTGACTTGTGAAAAATAACAACTGCACAGCTATGCTTCCTTAGGAGGCTGAAATCCATACACACATCCCTGGCTTATCTATCTCAGAGAAAGAACCATATCAGTGAGGAATAGCCAGAAAGAAGAAAGAACTGGCTTCAGACATGTAGGCAGAATTATCCAGGCATCTCAGTATCCTCATGCATCTGTATATTTAACTCTTGTTTATTAATCTGCTCCGAAGCATCACAGAAAAATTTGACTGCCATAGGTACTTCTCAAGGGCAAACACAGCCAAGGCATTTTCATCTGCATTTGAAAAGCTACATTTATTTCATAATCGTGTGGTGAGAATGACAAAGACACAAACAGCAGCAGCTTGCATCATCTTGAATYGCAACTGTCATTCAACAGTAAAACAAAAAGATCCCCCCAAACCAGTACAGTTATTGGCCAATCCTCCTCTCTGCTTTTGCTATCAGACTGCAATAARTTGTTAGATTGTGGTAGACTGATAAAAAACATCTAGGAAAAAAAGAAAGATTCCTTTTGAACTTTTCCTAGCTCAGTTGTATAGGATCCGAAGAACAAGAATGTTTAACTCTTATTGTTGCAAAACCAGGACATTCAGGTCTCAGCCTATCYTTTTTACAGCTGACATACATGCATATTATTTTCTAACAAAGAAACCTGTCAGCTGTATTGGACTGTTTATTACTTTGACAACTTGATTTTGACTTTTTCTGCATGATTTGCCAAGATTAGCTTTTATTTACAGGGTTTTATGTTCTAAGATGAGGTGAAAGTAGGAACAGCAAATACATCTTTTTCCCTGACATCTCCAATAATTTTACCTGGTCAAATGTTTGGTTACATAGAGCTGCAGTAAAAATGCATGATTAGTACACTCCCCTGTGGATTATGAACAGAAAGCATGTGTTGGGCTCACACAGCCTGTGATTTACTCACAGTCACATACAAAGGTATTCGCTTTGTCTCTCCAGTGTCTTTAGTGCCCTTTTCTCATTAAAGAGGACGGATACGAACAGATAATGAAATGAATCTGTCCTGCAAAATACAGATCTGGCTTTTGAAAGAAACCTACTGACCAAAGTACTAGAAAGCACCTCTCAAAAATGTTCCTACAAAAATAAAACACGCTGTGATTACACAGTTTATTTGTGAGCCTCATTATACAAAATGTCATGGTGATGGATTTTGTAGGATCGGATAAAAGTATTAACAGAAATAGTTCCGTAATCTATTTTCAGGATAATGGTTTCGGGGTTTTATCCATGGCAAAAAAGGGCAATTCACTGTAGAACTATCAGGATGAACCGGATTTTAACAAAGACTGAAGCGAAATTTCAGATTCCACGAGAATGGAGCGAGCAAACACAGAGCCAGCAGTTGAAATGACTCCATAACAACTATTCCACTTTTCCCACCTTTAGGAGTGAAAACGGCAGCTTTTTGTATACTGAATTTTGTTATTCTAAAGCATACGGGCCAAAACGATCTATTCACATCAGGTTCCTGCACACTGTAAAAGTACTTAGTGCCAAGCACAAAGGAAGAGCAAATCCGCAAAAACGAACGCAGCTCTTCCTCAAATGCTGCCTTAAAGGCGCTTCGCCAAGTTTATCCRTGGGCGCTCTCCCGCTCCGGAGAATCCCGGGACGAGAGGCTTTGGAGGAGGCCGGTGTCTGGCGCGGCTGGCTCAGCAGATGGCAGCCTTCCCCCCCGGCTCCGAGAGGCGCCCGCGCTTGCTCCCGCCGGCGCCGTGGGAAAAGGCCGGAGCGAGCAGCGGAACCGGTGCTCTTGGGTCTCCTCCATCGGGGCCTGTGGCCGAGGCTGGTGCCGTGGACACGCTGTCCACACCATGGGCATGAGTGCTYCCGGGAAAGACCGTGAGGGGTCCGTCCGCGGGGTGTCCCCTGCAAGAGGCACGGAAAGTTACGCCACCATGGCTGGAACCATGCAGCAGGCACGGGCAGCAACGTGCATCCTGCGGYGCAGTCAGGGTTTCAGCCCTTTCCAGTTGTCCCGCTCTGCTTTTTAAGGGCTATTCAGTGCACGCAGCAAGTTGAAGGAGACGGTCGTTCACCCTCTCGCTGCCTCCGCCAGATTCGCTGGTTGCAAGTGATCTCTAAAAAAAGACCGACCGCATTTAAGGCAATGTTAGGGCTTACTAGTGAGCACAGGAAGACTTCCACTAATTGCTGGGTTACTGAAGATTTGAAATTAGGATCCCTTCAAACAAGGAGCTCTTTAGAAATAAAATAGACGTGCAGTTTAGTATCATTTCTTTCTGTTGGTTTTATTGCTGTCTTCCTCTACTGGTTACAGATTTTTTATCTGAAACATTGCRGGGCTAATGCTTTCCTGAAGGACTTATATAAAGTAATCAATAGTTTGTGATCATCTGGTTTCAGTAATAAGTGCCATGACAGGTTATATGTAAGGTGAGCACATTTTCAAAATAAAAAAGGGGCACTTTTGTGGCAGTATTTTCTGCAATCATGAAATACTCGAGTGCTCTGCGTTCTGGCTCCTTTCTTTGATCTGGGTCTGTCTGGGTCAGAAATGCTTCACCTGGAGCAGATCAAAGAAAGTCTGAGCAATGCTTCTTCCTCCCGAACCCATCTCTCCTTCACTTCCCTCTTCTCAGTGGTGCTAGAAATCACAAAAAGAGGGGAAATGAAGGGATCCCTCCCCCACAGGCTACATCTCCTCCAATCTCAAGAGCAGAATTTTATGTCTTGATCAGGCAGGAGCATCAGGTCAYGACGCTCGTATTGCAGTGCTGCCCCTCAATAAGGAATGAGGAGCTTTTAGGGAACGTGCGCGCTCGCTAAAGAGTTAAGGTCGACCACTCGCTAGCTTAACTAAACCTTAAGATAACTTAATGTCTACCGTTAAGCTAGACCTAACGAAAAGTTAAGGAGGACCRCTCCTGTGGTCGGAGTGGGGTAGGAATGTAGCAAATTTGTCTATGCAAATAAAGATCTGATAGGAACAGAAAGTAGAATGAAGAGATTGAGACAGGGGATTATTGGTTGTTATTAAAAAAAAAAAAGTCCTCCAACGAAAACACTCTATTTGAATGAAAATGTGAAAATGGAAATTTTAAACATTCTGAAAGGGCTCAAATAACAGAATATCTTAAAAACCTGTCACTGTTCCAGTGAAGGAGATATTATGATATCTGGTCACTTTAGTTATAGACAATATGTCGAAAAAAATGAATATCAAAAACACAACAACAACAAAAAAAATACATTTTCCCATCAAGAGAAAACAATGATATAATGAAACAGTGACTGACTGTAAAGTTAGGAATATTCTACTAGATTATCAAACTAAACTAAATATATTTTTAGAAGAATAAAAATCTTCAAACAAAAGAATGGTGTTTTAATGATTATTACGAGGGAGGTGGCTAGAAAAAACTAATTTCCTCCAAAATCCCTTTTCTAGAAGATACATTGATAAAAGCAAACTCTGACATGTCTCTATATTTTTTATCCCTACAGCAAATTAAAGTAGAGGCTTGTTCAGCAGGGAGAAAAAAGAAGAAAAGAAAAACAAAACCCCTTTCAAACAGAGTGCTTCTGGCCTGTGAAATCCATAGCAAAGTTTAGTAAAATTACTCGCAAATAGCTTTGCGGCAGCCAGTTCAAGTGATAGCTTGGCTGCGAGTGACAGATTCCAGGTATGTCCCGCTGACATTCCCCGGCTCCGAGGGAACATCARCGTGAGACTGCGGCGAGGGGCGCCGTGGCCGCGGGCCGGCAGTGAAGCAGTTAACTACGAGCAAGGGCCACTCTCTGCAGGAATGGGAGCTGTCGGAGGGGTTGCCGCAGTCTTTCTTTAGGGAGCAAAATCCCAAGAAATGGACCTTGCTTGAGCTGGGCTAGCGGTGAAGGCAGCTCTCGTTTTTATCTGCAATTGGCTGCATTTCTGGGCTTCACTTGCAAGAACTTCTTCACCAYGAATGTACAAAGAATTTTAGGCAATGGTTACTATGTATAAATCATACAGATCATGTATTTAATATTATGTTTATTGATAAGTTTAAGTTTCAAGTTTGCACATTTAAATTTCAAAAATAAGTGCCATTTTAAATGGCATTTATAACTAAAACTAGATAATCACAAGTGTGCACATAGAATATGTGTACAATTTAAGAATAGCTTGAATTATAAGAATTGAAGACAGTTGGTGAAACTTTGGTCCTGGTCGGTACATCTCACCTCAGAAGCCAGTTGCCTTAAATATATATTCTGTGAGTGTAAGGATCATCAGGACTGTAGCTTTGAATGGGCAGTTAGAAACATCAGAAGGGCAAGAACAGGAGTGAGATTGCATGCTCCAGAATAAGATAAAAGCCAGTCACAGATGCTTTATTTTTAAAAAATAATTATTATATTTATTATATAACACAGTTTTAAAATATTTTTTAATAAAAAATGATCTTTGGTCTAGAAGGCTGGGGCTTTGAAATTTGATCAGGTAGGTCAGAACTGGGCTACTCTTGCTCATTTTTGCAAAAGTCACAGCTCAGACTCATCTGATTTCGCCACTGGTCGAAGGGGAGGGATACTGGAATCTCCAGTCTTGACCGGCAAACATTCAAACCCAAACCRTACTCAGTTCCATGTAAAAGATGAGCTAGTTCAAATCCTTGAARCGCTAGAAATGTGTGTGCCTTTGGAAACTGTGGCTCCCCTTTAACGTAGAGGTCCCCAGGACTGCCTAGTAGAAAGTTAAAYAGCAAGCTTTTTTCCTCAAGCTGAGGTTTGTTCTTTTTCTCAAGAATCATTTTGAAGGACAAAATCTGCAATATTTCCTAGAATATATTTAATAAACAATATTTTCACATCTATAGAAAATGTATCATTGAAATGAAATTTCACTTCCATGTAAAAAATAACAACTATACGAAGGGATGAATGACCTCTTTATTCTGAATAAAAGCATAGCAAAATAGRGACAGAAACAGAGAGAGAAAGGATGTTCTGCAAGTACGACTTGAGAACATTTCCACAGCAATCATTCTGTTACATTTTTTTCACTTATTCTGTATCTTGAAATGTAAAGCTTTCTACTCAATTTGCTCACTATAGTTCAAAAACTTATTTTGGCTCTTCTAACTACATCATTTAAAGGTCACACGGAGACTTAATAATTCATGTTAATATCCTGATATAACAGTATGTCTTTTGCCTTAGTATAATTCAGAAATATGGATGTCTGACAACTCTTAGATTGGATATATATGTGTGTGTGTATATATAAAAATAAAATAAATTCAAATTCATATTCATATTCATGCAATTAGTAACTGCAGGCCCTGGTTTTGTCAACAGTTCTACTTGGGGCTGTGAAACTATGCATATATCTGCTACATGAATCCTGTACTTATTCCACCAAGAACTCAGCACATAAAGTACATAAAAATCAGTGACAACACAGCCCASATCCAGAACACCTCCCTGCCAGGGAAGACTTTCCCTCCTGGTCAAGAGTTATGGTCCTTCTTGCTCTGTTTGATTTCATCAACTTCACAACTCCAAGTCCACAGTGGCCTGACCTCACCTGGAAGCTGACCAGGCCAATTTCCTGCTGAATGAGAGATGTAGGTTTCCACCTTCCCAAATTAGGTTGGATGGGAATCCAGATCTCTGGTTCTCAGCAAATGCTCTAGCCACTCAGCTGAAGGTAACAGTAAAGGGTTTTGAGGYCTTTTTTGACTACGATATAACATACTTAGGAGACATCTGTGGTTCAGTTTTTCTAATCTTAAATGGYTGGCAAATGAAGAGAGGAAATAATTTACTCTGGAGGTTCAGACACAAGCCGCTTCTTGGGCATCTCTTATCGCTTGGCTCAGGCACTGGTTTAGTCCCATGCTGTGAGCATCAGCCTAAGGCTGTCACCATCCTCACAGCTATTTCAGTGCCGGACTGGGCACAGTGACCTCTAGTCTGATAACCACATATCTACCCTGTAGGATGCTCTCCATGGTCATATGCAAACCCTTTCATGAATTCGGAATAAGCAAGCTGCGCCTCACACCTCTAGAATAGCTCATGAGCTTTATGTGCAGCGTGGTACACTTTTCTTCCCACCAGTATATAAGCATGAGCTCTTTTTCTCACTGCATTTAGCTAACGTTCTCAAGGACATTTGTGACACTTGTAAGGACTCATGGAGTCCCGAGAGTGCACTCTTGAAGTCTGCATTTGTTTTCTGGAAAGAAAACCTCACAGACAATTTTTGCCATTTCTCTTGGCTGGTGACTGGCATGTCATCAGGCAATTAAAGAATTGCTGTGTTATTTTCATTTGCTGAAGCAATCAGCATAATTCAAGGATACCTCAACAATTAGAAGACAGGAATCTTCAGAATCCAAGTATTTAGATTTTGAGAAGGCTTAATTTCTCCTCAGCTTCACTTTGGACTTTAAGCTTTGTCAACGGATGGGAGACAAGAGCCAAGCGAGGACTTGCGTCGTCTCCAGACTACCTAATCACGACAGCGGAGACTACCTTTGATTCTCGAGGAGGGTCTACTGTTGCCATTGTGTATTATACAATAAACTGTTTACATAGCAGCCTTTTGTTACAGGTTCTAAATCTTCTGGGGCTGCCAGTTTGAGGCCGAGGCTGCCAGCTGGCAGACAGAGAGGTGCTTGTGCTCCGACTGTTGGAGGTAATTAACAGCCCGAACTGTCAGGAGGTGACAGCCGGCAGAAAGTTCCTGCCCTGGGGTCACAGCTGGATTCCGGCAAGTTGCTCCTTGATTTACCAGTAAAACTAATAATGTAAGTAATATTGGTATTAAATTATAATAAAAGGAAGGCTGAGCTTACGTTCTATTTTCTACCTCCAAATTAACTGGCAAAGAAAATTAGCATTAATATTTTGAGGCAAATAAGCTAGTTTAACTCACTTTGGTAAAAACTGGGGGGATATAAATATTAGGGTGGTTGCAAGTCATAATACTATTAGGCTGACATTTTCCTGAAATTACAATAAGTTAAACTGATATTAGTATTAGTAACCTGGGCAATGATTATCGACCACAAACTTTTAATTTAAGTGCTATACCAAAAACTTCACATTAGATTTACAACTGCAGCAAATAACTGGCTATGAATAGAAATGCAGAATTTGTTAATTTTGCTGAAATAACTTCTTATTTTTTTAGAAAATGTAACTCCTTCAYTAAAGCATGAGCATGTAGCTTCATTGTATACATCACACAGTAGAATCAGCAAGCCTTAAGTCTATTTTTTTTAATTGGAAGCCAAAATATTATTGACATGTTTGTTCCAGAACAGTAAAAAAGCTAAATATGTGGTTGGCTGAATGTTATGACACAAACAACATTAACATTTGTGAATCTTTTTCCCTCAAAACAATAATAACGGATGATAACGATGGTCCTAATGCAGTTAACTTTGCTTATGGTTTGAAATATTCTTTGCAGTTGAGTTGTATTTCATGATTTTAAGTATGTGCTTTTGTAGCTTTGATGTTTCTGGTTTTGTGGGATGAACTGCAGAACTTCCTATTGGGGCTGCATGTGAGAAGCACTGGATCACTCAGAGCTTTTCCCTCGCTGTTCCCCAGTGCTGGGCTCCATGTGTGTCTCTGTAGGAAGCACCACTCCGTCAGACTGATCCACAGGAGCCTTAAGCAGAAGCAACTAGAAGGGGTTAGGTTTTGCCCTGTATAACTTCTGACTTTTTCTATATGTGAAAAACGCCACAGGAATGTCTCATATAAATTATAATTCAATAGTGTATGTGTTGCTGAAGTTCTTTATTTAGTGACCTCTCACTGAATGCACAAGGATTTTCAGTCTTCACGAGGAAAGGTGCAATAGCAGAGGAAGCCCAAGGACGTAGTCTGCCGTGTTCTGAAGCTATCAAAGCAAAATTCAAAACTAATTCAAAAACAAAGTGGTCTATGGCAATTATTTTCTTGACAAAAAATGATTATTAGCCAAGGAGCTACTCGTTTGTAGAAAACATTTTTGTATGCTTTGAACTTTCTGAWATTGTGAGAGAACTTTTCATACAATGTGTTCTTTATTTTTATGATATCCTCAAGCTATCTTCATCTACTATAACGTGGTGTAAATTGACTTCTGGGAATCTATGATTGATGTCAGCTGAACATTTGGCCAAGATGTTAATTTGTGATAAAATGTCAGTCACAGGAAATTAAAATACTTGAGATGCATTTTGGGTCTTACGGTGATTTATCTCTGATCTCAGGAAGCTTTAATATTTTCTCCCATACCTCTGATTCATTATCAGAATGATGCAATTTTCCTTCAGTACCTTTACACACACACACAGTGACTAATAAATTCTAGCTATGCCTTTCTACCCAAACTTTGATGTATGAAAAATGACGCTTCAGACTCTTCCTGTTTATGAAGTACTTTGAGATGCAAGAGAAATAAATATCACTACTATGTAGAATTTTAGAAATAATAGGTGTTCTAAGTGAGTATGAGTATATTAGAAATAAGCCGAAATTTCAGGAGCAGTCAGAAACTCTAATAGAMAATACACATCAGAATAGATAAAAAGAGAAGTATCACTTATAATACAGGTACTGTACATAAAAACAGTATTTCTAGTTATTTTAATGAATACATTCTCAGTGTTGTACAGAGGGAGGGTTAAGGTTAACCTTAAAGAAATGCTTTAGGTTACTGGTTTTTGTCTGTCTCTAAACTGTGAGTCCAAYAGGCTGACTCCACAAACTATAAGCTACAAGTGGCCGCTCTTAGCAAGGGCTCCAAGGGTTTCCTGGTGCACCCTCAGGGCCTGGTCCAGTCTGAAGCCAGGTGACCTCASCCCAAGAGCGAGGATGTGCACGCAGACCCTGAACCTCAACAGATCGCYTGTATTTCCTCCTAATTCCTGAAACCTCCTGACTGTGTGCTGGAGTTTAACAAAAGGCATGTGCTTCACTGGCTGTTATCAATCCTGCAGGCATAAGTTTCCTGAGGAGTGCACAGCACTTGTCTTCTCARCATGCTGAAGGCCAGGGGGAAGGAGGAGGACTCGGTGATATTTCAGTACATTGCCTCTCTTCAAAAAGCACACCTTGGTGTAAATCAGCCCTGAATTCTCAGGGCCATTGAAMGATCACTCTTGAAAGTTTTACTACCATCAATACCATTTCCTGTTTCAATACAATTCTTTTAGGACCTGATTCCACACCCATTTAAGTTAGCAGGAGATTTGTCATTGATAGCAGTGGGAATAAGAACAAACCCTAAGGGTTTATATTAACTAGCCATAAGGAAAATTCTATTTGGCTAATGTTGGCCTATAAATTCTTAGCCCAGATGTTCATTCATTTTACAAAAATTTGAGAAAAAAAAAAACTTTGGATAACTTTCATTTCTAACCTGGCAAGCCAGCCTTTCCAGTACACTTCAAGGAAAACAATAATCATAAGAAAAAATATGAAATGTGAATTATCTGAAAATTTAAATKAAAAAAAGAGAGAGTGATAACAGATAAAAATACTTAGAAAGTCTGAAGTGAAAGTATGTTTCCTTCAGCTGGAGCAATAGGCTTCATACTGTGAGTGCAGCCTTCAGTCCACCCAGAAATCTTTACAGAGAAACCCAGAGTAACCTACTAAAAATAATGGGAGTGATGCTTACAGTCCAAGAAGCCAATAAATACACATAAGAGACCAATAAAAAAAAAAAAAAAAAATGGGGAGTTCATCCTGAAAAGCTTCATTTCAACTAACAATGGCTAAAAAGCTGAAAATAGAAAACAGCTACAGTCTAGTTACAACAACTATTTCAAATAGACCTGTAACACCAAATTCTGCATTGAGTCTCCCCACACCTGTCTTGAATGTGTTCCCCTTACTTAAGCTCTATTTCTTAGATGTACTACCTTTTTTTGCCTTTTTTTTTTTTTTTTTCTCAGAACTGTTCTGTCTAGGTGACATATTCCTTGGCAGAAGTATATTTCTTTCACAGTTCCCCAAAACAATGTTATTACCGATTCATTTTGCTACCAATTTCCATGTTTACGTTCTATCAGCAAGTTTTATGTCGTTCTTCACTTTCTCTCTCTCTCTCTACTTTTCACTCCATTGCTCTGCCAAAGAGTTGGCCAGAATGTCACACAACTGTATGGGCAGCAGATGTCATAAACTAAGCCTGTAGAATATTAACTCCTTTACATGGATGCACCATAAATCTCCTAGTATTACATGCTTCGGTCGTGGCACTTCCTCCTCAGCACCATGCTGGGCCTAGCACACCTGCCTCCAGAAACTGTGCTCACAAAAGAGACTTGCCCAGGCGTCCTGAGCAGGTGACTTGTCTCCTAGTAGCTAAATTTTGGTCAGTCTCTGGAGACAGAACACAGATGAGGCCATGTGTGGGTCTATCATAGTTGAATCAACGCTGGAAGATGTAAAACAGGACATTTTCATAAACCAATACATCTCTTTAAAACATAGGCTAACTAACCACAGTTACCTAAGTGGAAGGGAAAGGGGAAGCAGGGTGCAGATTTTTGAAGCAGAGAGCAAGTCTGAAACAGAAAACAGAGAAAGCAAGTAAGAGGAGACCTGGTTTTGACCAACAAGGAGAGATGCATTGAGAATGTGAATGTATAAAGGAACCTAAGGTTGCAATTTAGAACAGCAGCTTTCATCCCATTGCAGTGATGAGTTCTATTAGTGAAGGAGTTTGACTAAATTGTGAATTCTACAAAGACCTGAAAATCATGAAGGAATAATAATACCATGAATATATCAAAATAACAGCAGTTAGGACAAAAATCACAAGAGGAAAGACATGAGACATTACCAGGCCTTTAAAGAATAGCAAGAGACCAAAAGGATCATAAACAAATATTCTATAAAGGTATATTATTAGTAAGAGAAAGAATAAGGAATGAATAAGCCTGGTAATCAACAGGGATGAAAATCTAATAGCATTAGATAATCTCAAGAAGGGCAAAACATTTAATACTGTTTTGAGTCATGCTCAACAGAAAATAATTACTTGAGATCAGAAGGGTTCTGTGACTAGCATCAACAACAACATGGTAAAAACTCAGGCTGCAGCATGTATGTAATTTAYAGGAGTTCACATAAACTATGCCTAAATAAAATCCAGTAGATATTTAAAGTGATGAAGTAATCCTAGAATCATTAGGAATTAAGGAATCTGCAGAGGTCAAAGAGCACCAGAAAAGGACAAACATGGTGCTTATTGAGAAAAGGGGGGAAAGGGAGAACCAGAGAACCAGAGAAGAGCTAGTCTGACTTCAGTCCTCTGAAAGATAAACAAACCATCTATTTCTAAGCACTTAGAAGATTTCCCAGTGATAAGTAACAGCCAAAAAATAATGTATCTAGAACAAATATGTCAAGCAAGCTAATTTCCTTCTATGACAGGGAATAAGTCTCCRAAGAAGAGAAGAAATAGTAGATGTGCTCTGTCCTGACTTTACTGAAATGGTCAGTATTGTTTCACATGCATATGATCCTCCAAAATAAATGAATAAATAAAAATAAATAAACAAGAAAACTTCTTCCTAACACTTCTATAACAAGGGTGCAGAATTGTGTGGAACGCAGTATGCTGTCCTGGAAAGGCTGCATCAACTCAGGTTCTACTGAAATCTGTCTTCAGTCTGTGCAAAAATTTCATTAAGGACTTGGGTGGTACAACAGAGAGTTAGTTTATTAAATTCTGCCATGATGCCAAGCTGGTAAGAGTGCAATCTTTTGGAGGAAGGACAAGGTTAGAATTCAAAATAAGTATGACAGATGGGAGAAAGAGGCTATAATAAAAAGAACGCAATTCAATAAAGGCAAATATAAAATTTAAGTGGGAATAATCAGCTTTACAAATACTGGATGAGCAACAGATTGTCTAGACAGCAGTTCTGCAGAAAAGGATCTGGGTATGATAGTGTATCACAAAATAGACCAGAGTCAAAAGAGTTTTAACATTTCAGCCAAATAAATATCATAACGGGATACATAAACAGGAGAGCTGCATGTAAAACATTCTACTTTGCAATTGTTCCTCCAAGACTCAACAAGGTTCAGAATATAACAAGAAAAAGATTAAGGCTGAGAAAATGTGAATTGCAAGGAATCACAGATAAACTGGATTTAGTTTATAGAGAATGAAAAGTGAGAGAAAACATGACATGAAACTGTATAAAATGTCACTGCAAAGAAGACAGCAAATTATTTTCCATGTCTACTGTAGGAAGGAAAATAAGTAATGAGGTTAATTTGCAGCAAAAGTATTTAAAATGGAAACTTTTCCTTACTGTCCCTGTGTGAGGGTACCAGAATAGGTTGACAGCGGAATGGATGACATGGGGATACTGTGGGGACTCCATTTCTGGCATTTTATAAGAAAAGGTCAGGCCAACATCTGTCAGGAGTGGTTCGGCTACAGTTTATTTTTAGGAATAATTTGCAGGCCAGACTAGATGACCTCTCAGGGTCTCTTCTAGCTTCATTTTGTTTTATGCAAATGTGGCTGTAGCCCGAAGAGTTGGATACATGTAGTAAACACGCGTCTTGTGAAACACACTATTTACTGTAGGGATTTCAAAGCAAAACAAGCAGTCATGTGCATTCCTACTGGAACTGCTAGAGCTGTTCAAGGGTAAATTATGCACAGGCCTGGATTACTGAAAAAGATTGCTTATCCAAAGGCCTTGAACTCTGCACAACGTGAAAATGGCAGCCAGCACAGATTTATAGGGCCAAGTTGTAATCACACCTCAGCCAGGAGCGAAACTCTCATTGATTTCTGAGGATCCAAGACTTTGCAGGTCTTTTTCTTTTTTTTTAAAGATCTGGCATTACATAATGCAATGTATGCCACGTGTCCATTTTTACTATACTGATACATGTACATTTCAGTATTTCATTATTATTTTGATTATTATTTCATAATTAAATAACTTGTTGTTRAATTGCCATTTGATGGAATTTAATATGGTCAGTTTAAGAAAAAAAGGTGCTGCTAGTTAAGTAAACCTATCTGCAAGAATTATTTAAAATCTGAATTCCCTATTGCTTCTATTTCTCTAGTCTATACAAAATTGTACAAATGAGGAAATAGCACCAAAGACCTATTAGTAATAGTTATTTCCTAATTGCAGTGGGAAGCATCCTGCATGTTTAAATAAATATTGTTAACTCTGACCTCTTGGTTTGCCAGGACTGATAAGGCAATTGTTTGACCTATATGAAGAGCATACAGTATGCATGGACTGAAAGCAGCAGGAAAACAGGAAACAATAAATCAGAAATTAGAGCACTGATTGTTGTAGCTAATTACATCAGACTTCTGCTTAATTTCTCACTCTGTCATTCTAACCTGATTTGCTTGCCAACAGACTTTGCAAATTGCTGGTGTCACGTACATACAGCAAATAATAATCTTTAGTTACTATGATTGACAAATGAATGAGTAGGAGAACATAGTTTATTATAAAAGAATGAACTGTGACACACACCAGATACCTGCTCAGATGCTTTTTTAATTCACTTACCTAGATATGCTGCATGATATATTTTGCCAGGACCACAGGTTTTGGCATCACAACGGATTAATTGAATTTGTGGCTTGGTTTGATAATGCTGGACAAAGAAGAAAAAAATAAGACTATAAACAGAGCAAAATGGCATAGATTGATTTCCACAGCAAGAAAGATGAAGTGGTAACTAGACAATTTAAATTAAATTCTGAAGATAATACTCTTAGAATTAGGCAGATGAATCAGCACGTTGTTTAATCTTGACATTGTTGTCTTCATACTGCACATCAGATATATTGGTGTCCTTATTATTGTCTCTTTTTACATTACTGCACTTTCAAACTACACTATCTTTCCTYGCTCTGCTTCATCACTGCCATCAACATCTTCAGCTGGTATAAATTAGCACAGCTTCCTTGAAGTCAGCGGAGCTGTGCTGGACGTTTTACCATGGCTGGGGATATTTGATGGAACATAAAAAATTTTCAGGAGTCTAAATTCTGCTTCCCAGCCCAATGATTTGTCCATTCTCATCTGAACAAAACTCATTAACTCGCCAGCAGTGTCATTAATACACAAYTTTTCTGAAAGATGCATGTTTTTTCCTTCGATCAGCAGGTTGCTCACGGTGTTTTGCCACTTCAGGCCACACTATAACACCTGCATGCCCTTGATGACAGAGATATGCACTTTTCTCAGTGATGTCTGCTGAAATCCCATCAGCACTAAGAGCCAACCAGACAGAGTGCMGCAGCACCAGAAGGASTAATAGTATATCATCATTGCCTATGCTTTGTATATTAAGTATTCTGAAGCCGCCCATATGAYTTAGCAAAGCAGCATCTGGAAACARGCAGTGYCTGCTGCTTGGTGGAAGTGGGCCACACGAAGCACTTTTTTAGGGAGCCAGCTGGAAACACCGATATTTCCACTCGTCTTTCACCAACATTAGCACCAAGTTGGGGAGCTGACCAGGCTAACAGTCCCATAATCATGGGAGATACTAACAGTATAGAAGAAGCCCTGTAAAAATTCCAGTTCCCTTCTGACCTCCCTCATGTTATCTCTTCAGACTCATGGCCGTGTTTAGGAAGAAGCCAGTTCATCCATCTCCATATAGAAGACAAGTGTATTTTTGTTTATGGCGTTGGTATCAAAGACGAATGCATGGATAAAACAAACAAACAAAAGCTAATCCAAAGCAATGTTAAACTACAGCATCAGAGCTAGGAATCATACTGGTTACCTCTATACAAGGGAGCTAATGGGACTATTTGAATATTTGAAGTGCATTCTTAAAACTACTCGATACAGCCACKCTTTTATTTTAGAAATGGTTGGGTCCATATTACTCCTGTGCTGTTTTCCCTGTTTCCTTGTCAAAGAAGTGCTGCACAATGCTATTTAATAATTTAACAGTGAAGGAAGATACAGCGTGAACAAATATAAGAAAATAAAGAAGTGTTTAATAAAGAAGTATATTTGTGTAGAACAGTCTAGGACAAACACAGAAGAAAGCTTCTAAAGTGACTGCGCAGATGCAGTAGACRTACCATGCATATACCATTATTCTTTCCTAAAATAAAATAAATTTGAAGAATGCAGCATGAGTCCTTTTTTTTTCCCCCTCATAGCAATAAAAGTAATTTTCTTCTGAAAAGCTTCTAATTGCCCTTTGATACTCGAAAGTGAGTGAAAGCTGAAGAATTCCTACTTTTGTTGTATTTTTCTGTTTGCCGTATATTAACTCCCACCTATTTTTCTATTACTAGAGATTTTGGCCTTTAACACTAACACATAAATATCTGAAGTCTGCCCTTCTGCATCGGACTCTGTACAGAAGTCCTCTAACTAGACCACCCCTTCACAGGTAAGSAAAGCCATTAAACCCTGTGAATTTTCACAGTGGATAAGCCTGGATTAATTTGACACAGGTGTTTGTGTAATGCTGTGCAWGGGAACATTCACGGTGTCCCTAGCCGTTTCTCCTGTGGTGGTCTATCTTAGTACTCTCTGGACTCTAATCGAAAACATATAAGAGGACCAGCTGGTGCAGGACTTTGTAGGCAGATTTTGTTATGCTGTTTGTGTCACTTTGATGTATACTTTTGCTTTGCATATGAATACATGTAGAATTAGGAGGAAAACATGAAGAGCCATATGCTGGAATTAAGTTACAACTGTCGTTTTCTCACTCGATTTTACAAAAACAAGTCCTCAGTTTTGTACCAGACAAGCAAATTAAAGTGSTATTATGAGCGGTGCAAAAATTTAGAGGGAAATCTGCCCTCATCTGCACCTAAGCAAACCGTGCTGAAGTCGGTGGGGTTGAACAGATGCGAGGGAGTTCAGAATCTGTCATCTTTATTTGTATGTTACTCATTTAGACTAATTTATACTTGATTATAAAGACAAACAAGAAGATGAGCGGTAACAGCTATGGAACTGRATGTTAGGAGAGTACATCTACATCTGTGAGAAAGTAGAATTGTTTTACCAAAAGCTGCACATGATACAAGGCAAGGTATTTCTGTGAGGAAACTCCATTATTTCAGTATCTTTCAATAGACTGGAATACCGACCAGAGCAACATACGCAGTTAATGGGCTATCCAGCAACCTTTGCAGTTAATGGTTTATCCTGAAATTTGCTCAAACRTAGGTCTTGCTTATAATTATCAGGTACAAACCTCAAATGTGTGTGGTTAAAGAACACAAATATTTTAAAATTAATCATGGGTAAAATTCAGTACGTCAACATAAGAAGTGCTACCATACTGAAGCCACTGGAGACATGATAGTATATGGGCAAGATCAAACCTTGTAGCGGGGAGGTAGCAATCTTTTTCAAAAGGGCAAGATGAATCTTCAGGGCCTGATGATCCTCACAGCATTACAGATTGGCAGCTAATAGAATTAGACTGCTTGCAAGCTGGTATAACTGAATTGGGCTCTGTATAATCGGAAAGTTGCCGTATCACAGACCATTTTTGTTTGTACCAAGAGACAGCAAAAATCCAGGGATACATCTGGAAGTTCACTTTGCAAGTGTGTTGAGAATCAGGCCGTGCCTGAAAATTACAAGTAGACATAAACCAAAGGAATAAAATATATTCTGAAGTGTATGAAGCTTAGCCTAAGACATTTGTCAAGCACGCATCTAAAAGAGTGCTTACATCCACCGACAAATCAATGCAATTTAGGATTTGCCAGTGATACACATCTTAGTACTGTTTTTAGAGATATGAATAATACATAAAGGCAAGACTCTTTTGAAGTAAGCTTAACACCATACTAAYAAGAATATAAATAGTCTAGATTAGAATAATTCAAAATCCACAAACGTTTCTGCACAGAAACGTCTCAGCACAAACTCAAGCTGTCAGATTGTCTGAATGGTAAAACTTACCACTGATACTTAACGCAAAGGCAATAACCAAGCAGTGGGTAACATTTCACTTAGGCCAATTAATGATAAGGCTTTACTTGCCTCTGGACTATTATGTATTTCTTATTTGTCAGATTCAAAACTATGAAACTATTTACAAGCAATGGACACAGCTAAGTGATCTAAATGGATTTAAGCTACTTTGTGTATCAGTCACTAACTTTACAGATTTGTTTAGTCTTATCTTTAAGCAGATCAGATGATCCATTTTTTCAGGCAATATTTAGTAATAAATTCATGGGTTTATTTACATATTCTTGCATTTCTTAGAATTGTAGCCTACTCCGAGGGAAAAAGAAATCTTTTCTACCTGGTCTGAAATGTTAGTTCTTGGAAAGATTTGTATTCCAAATTTATACCATCCCTTAAGTGAGATGCCTCATCCTGTCTTCAAGATAAGATTCCAGGCATTGCTCAGATACTTGGGTATAATTTATTGTAGCCACACAAAAGTCAGATCTAAATCCTTTTGGACCATGATGCCACAAACCAGCAGTTCAAAGTTCAAAGGGGGAGGAGGACACATGCAATTAAGTTATCACTGTTGGGATAACTGTAACCCTTGCTATGCTTTTAGCGCCCCTGGTATCCTGAAGATTGTGAAATTATTATTATTGTTTAGTTGGGTTTTTTTAAGAAAAAGGAGCATTGTCCTCAATGGTACCTATATTTTCATTTCATAAATCACAGCAGTTGGAAAAAAATACATTCAGTCAATGATTTCCTGCCACTAAGGAAAAAAAATTCCAAAATCTTGTTTCCTGATGACTACAAACTTCTCTTGACAAACCTCCAGTGCCAAATGTGGTTTCCATTTACTGTTTTGGGATTTATTTGTCTATGCCAAAGTTCAGGTGTGCCAGCTCTTTGTAATAAGCCATTTGGATGAAAGCTTGGCTAGCTCAAAGGATTCTGATGTATTTTATTGCTGCCTTTTAAGATTATTGTTCAGAAATACCAACTCTAATTTTGAAATCAATTAGCCATGCAGTCTGATGAGGTGTTGGCCCAGCTCAGGTTCACACCCGCTGTCCGCAGATTATTGTTAAGTTGAGTCAGGTCCTTAGTGCTGCTCTGCGCGCCGGCATCTGGTGTACATATGTTTGATGTCCTCACAAAATGACGCTGATGGCTTAAATGGCAAGGCTCTAATGAAGAAAGCCTAGCAGGTTTGCTGCTGTTTGCCAGCAAAACATGACTTTTACAGGGTTGTGTAAAAGTCCTTTTCCCCCTTGTTTAACTCTTCCATGTCAAGAGAATATAAATCTTCCCCGGAGTGTGGAGATTCAGCAAAGCTGAGGAAAACGGGACCTGAGGCTCTACTATCAATGTGCAAAGCGAAAATCCCTCTTGTTTCCTGAGCCTTTGCTGCAATAGGATGGCTTGGGCTCAGCTTTGTGCTCAGAAGAGCTGCCCCCGGAGGGAAGGGCATCTTGCCTACGTGAGCCAATGAGCTCCCCACAAGGCAGCATTGCCCCTTCGTCCAGGCAGCTGAGCCAAAACCAGGCGTCCCCAAGCTCCTCTGTGGAGAGGGAAACCAGCAAAGGAAGCCACAGTGGTTTATACTTGTCTGCCATTACAAAATGGCTCATGCTACACCAAAGAATGGATATATAAGGTTATTRTCCATTACTGCTTTACAGGAACTTTTTTCTGCATTTTTTTTTTTTCAGTTTCATGCATGAGATCTAAGAATGCAATCTCAGAGGCATGTTTAAGTACACACTGAATGAAAAGAAAAAGAAAGAGAAGCTCTTACTGGGTTCTTTTAAAGAGTACTAGAGATATAAGTACTTACTGTCATAGCCTAAGGCTCCTTTGAAAATCAATTCTTCCTCCTTTTAGCTGAAAAAATACCCCATCAAGTTCACCAGGAGGAACAACTGAATATCAGCAATATCAGCCATACCAGAGGAAGAGCAATAGCAGGGATGTATGATGAGTTATTTGTATGCATTATCATGCTATCTCAAATGAGCCTATCTCCAATGATAGATGCTAAACTACCAGGCTAATCATCTCACAAGAATTTACAAGTATTGCATTGTGGCCTCGGAGTTGGATCCGTTTATCAAAATCAGCCTTCCATTCAGCCCATCTGCAGCATTTTGGAGAATGTTAAGTGCATGCAGCCTGAGCCAGCTCCAATTTTCTTTTTCTGCAAAGCCAAAACTATTTTGGTTTCATTTACATTAACCATCTTAGTCATGTCATCATTTAGAGCCATTGTTCCCTATGCTAAATAGAACAAAAGTCACTGGACAAGGGGTAAATAAAATCTACTAATCTAACTCAAAACACTTTGGATGAAAAACAGTTTATATTTAGCCTAGGAAGTAAAGACAGAAACTGAATTCTCCTTATAACAAAAATGAGTTGTGACTGGTATTTTGGACCTGGAAAGCCAGAATCAGCTCTGCCTTTACATTAGAAATCAAAGTCATAATTATGTCATGGGTATGATTTTCCTCTCCTGAATTTTTCCTGTTTCGATACACCACCCGTTTCATGCTGTTTTATATTAAAGTACCTTGTCTTTATGACCAAGCTTGAGAAATATCAATGTACATCTCCTGGAAAAAAGCAGTGTTTCAGTTTCTTCTTTCAGTTTCTTAGAGGTGGTAATTTCATCTACTGTAACTGTTATGAATATCATACCCCTGTCATGGAARGAAACTCTGCAAGAGACTATGCATTTTCACATTTATTCTCTATTAGCGTTTCTTTTAGTCTTATAAATGTGTGAAATATTATGCTGATAGCATCAGGTAATACAGTGGAAAATGGTTGCACACAGTGCATTATATGCACTTTATTTGCTGCTTTTTAATTTGGTATGATACTCTCTCATCTTGTAAAAAAAAAATAAAATAGGCAAATCAAATTGTGCTAATACAAAGGTTTATGGGCCAAAACGTTGAAAAGAGTAGGACTCTTGAGCTGGTTCAGTCCAGACATTACTAACAGTCATGCTAAAGTAAAAAATACTGTTTATAGAGTACAGACACTAACGTGGTCAAGCAGAATATCAATATTCAACATGCAGGAATTAAGGTCTTTCCTTCTGCCCTATCCTCCTAATAAGAATGCTCCAATAGGAGTACAGGGAAAGAAGAAATGGGGAAAAGGATGGAAACTCCAGCCAAGGAAAACTACACCAGAGGAAAGTTAAAGGGAACAGGGCAAAAATCAGTTACTGTTAATGGGAATTGCCCCCTTCATTAACTCTCTGACAGTTAAGTATGAGGAAAGCAAATAGTCACGACCCTGAGAATACAACAGCCTCTCTGAGTGAACCTGGTGGTCTGTTTAGCTCAGGATCCTGCCCCAAAGGTGGTCACCCGCAGACGCGCAGGGAGACMTGCAGGAAATCAGGAATCACGGAATGATCTGATAGGGCCTCTCTGTTTTCAGCAAGCATGAGCGATGTGCTCCGTATAGGCTCCATACAGGCTACTGTGTTTAAGAGACATTGATGGATCTATCCTCCAAGAACTGGTTTAGCTACCAGTTTGGGTCACCAGTTAGTTACACACTGAGTGAAAAAACTACCTTCTGTTGTCACTATGTTTATGCACTGAGTTCTTCCAAGAAGAAGTAGTAAATAATCATTTCATATTCACCTTTCCACATAATTCTTGATTTYATAGGGTATCTTCCATACAGTCTTTTAATTGCTTGGGGTTTTTTTCAAAGTTGAAGAATTCGATTGTCTCTAGTTCCTCTCCCTACAGAGGTTATCGCATCCCTTTAATCACCCTTTATCAGTCTTTATTCTTTCTCTGGTTCTCTTTTGTAAGTGTGGTGATGGGAGGAAGAGGCTCTGTCCACCAGATTCTGCCTCTAACACAGAACTCGACATTCCAGAAAGCAGAGCTTGCAGATCAAAAGTCCAAGAAAGCTTCACTCCAGACCATCCAGGTCTGGCATCGCTCTGCTATCCTCTAAACAAATAACTTCTCTTTAGCATCCTGGAAGGTATACTAAGGGAAGTTATATTATTTTAGATACCATAAAATTATAGGTGACTGAAGGGAAAAATCAAGTTCTGCCAAAAATTCATTTAAAAAAAAAAATTAGCAAATTTCATTTTAGTTGGGGTAGAAAAAAAAGTGTAAATGAAAGCAGTTTGGCWCCTCCTATGTCAACAGCAGAAGAGTTTAGTTAGTTTTCCTAGTTCCTGTTAGTCTATCAAATATTAGTCTTTTTAAGTTGAGTTTATTAAGAGGCTTTAATGTTTTTATTGAGATTATATCATCTTCAATAGTGTTCAGTTAGTTTACATTTCACTTAAATCCATTTACTTTACTGTKAGGCAGGCATGTGGTTCAGATAATATGTAACACCAACATAACTGGCAGACTCTTTGAATGTCTAATGATAATAATAGTAGTGTAGACCAAATTACTAAGGTTGAAACTGTTTGACATAGCAGATTTTTTTTTACAATTGCCTAGAGCTTCAGGGTAAATCTTGGTAAAATTATAGAAACTCCATTATGATATTTCCTCAGAATCATTTTTATACAGTTTGACAGCTGAAAACCCTGCTTGGTCTCAAACACATACCAGGGAGACCACCACCTGACCAGCACTGTCATGACTTATTGTTTGGCTCATTAGTATTTCAAGCTTGACTCACGAGCTTAAAAATATTTAAGACATATACTGGTGTATAATAATTTCGATGGAAGCCTCAGAGTATTTCAGTGCATTTCAGGCAAGCTTGAGATTCTGTTATGGGAAAGCACCTTTTTGTTTAGTGAAAAGAATTCCTTCCTAGTGAGTAGCAAAGTTCACTACCTTCACATTTCACAACAGAGCCACAGGGAAAGTCGGAATCTGGGAGCTTTGCCTGTCTACTAACTGTTCATATCCGAGTGGACAGCTATGGTTGGGGTGATGGAAGCCAGTCTCTCTCAAACGTTTCATCCCATGTTAAGCATTACATACAGATTCTGGCTTTCCTGCAAAGTAAACACAGCAGAGCAAAAAAGGGGACTGAAGTCAGTCCTTCACCAGGACCTCTGATCATCCTGCTTGTTTGTAGGACAGAGCCTGATGCTTAAAATCTTTATTTTTCCTTCACTTCACTTGAGAATTTTGCTTGATACTGGCTCCCTAATATCCATCTAGCTTCTTTTTTTTTGTGTCTACTTATTTTTTATTCATTCCCCACCTTGCTGGGGAATGTTTCTGCATTACGTAGTCAGGTCAGCTTTCTGAGTTAGCTGCCAGTTGCCTCCCAAACAAATATGTTTTCCATGAGAAATTGTAACATTTTTAGCTGGAATGGTATTTTATTGATATAGGGCTATTTGCTTGTTTTTTAAAAACTGCACAAACTGAACTAAAAAATCCTATTGTATGTCTCTTGAGGTCTTTCAGGAATGTTCTTATTACTCCCTTTCATAATCATAGAATCATAGAATGGCTAGGGTTGGAAGGGACCTGTAGAGGTCATCTAGTCCAACCCCGCTGCACACGCAGGGTCTCCTAGAGCATGTGGCACAGGGTGATGTCCAGGCGGGTTTTGAAGATCTCCAGAGAAGGAGACTCCACCACCTCTCTGGGCAGCCTGTTCCAGTGCTCTGTCACCCTCACTGTTAAGAAATNAGATCTCCAGAGAAGGAGACTCCACCACCTCTCTGGGCAGCCTGTTCCAGTGCTCTGTCACCCTCACTGTTAAGAAATTCTTCCTCAAGTTCCTGTGGAACTTTTGGTGCCTCAATTTGTGGCCATTTCCTCTAGTTCTATCACTGGCCAGCACTGAGAAGAGGCCAGCCCCATCCTCCTCACTCCCTTTCTTGAGATATTTAGATACATTAATCAGGTCCYYTCTCAGYCTTCTCTTCTCCAGGCTGAAGAGGCCCAGCTCTCTCAGCCTTTGCTCATAGGGCAGATGTTCCAGGCCCCTAATCATCTTCGWGGCCCTGCGCTGGACTCTCTCYAGCAGCTCCACGTCCCTCCTGCACTGGGGAGCCCAGAACTGCACACAATATTGATGACACTTTGCTACAAACCTGTAACACMATTTTTGTGCAAACCACTTTTTACTGATTGGCTAAAAATCCAATCCAAAAATCCAATTAAGTCCTTTGCCAAGAGCGCTTGGGCTTTACTAGAGCTCTACCCAAATCAGGTTAGTCTGTACAGTTCTCCATGACTTGTGTGGCCAAAGCAACAGCTTATTTCCTGCTGAATCGAACAATAAGATAAATACCAGGCAGCAGGGAGAAAAGCGTGTGAAAAATTAAAATGAGGATTTATGTACAGCACACCCTATATGAGCCCAACCTTGTTCACATTGTAACCATTTCCAACCTCTCAATCAACCCATACAAAGTTGGGCCTCATGAAAAGAGAAAACGTGAAGGTTACGTGGCAATACACTGACAAGTTTTAATTCCACCTCTCTCATAGCAAATGGTCACAACATTGGTGCAGAACTGCCTGCTACTACTGTGTGCTTACAAAAGTAAGAGGGGAAAAAGAAAGGCAAAACTCTGCAGCATAGAACATAGGTCATGACACACACATTGAAAAGTCACGACCTTCAATATTAAGGCTACAATTCCGTCCTTAACCCTCTGTACCTTATGAACAACAGCAGCTAGAGGTAGGAACACAGTGTCACCATAAATTGAGAAGTCAGTGAGTTCTGCTGCTTGGCCCCAACCCTAATGTTACGCAAATGCTGTTTTGTTGTGCCTTTAATACAATAAAGGGCTAATTCCTCAGAAATCAAGGATATAAGTCACATAAATGAAAACTTGTAAATTATGTCAGTAATCCATAACTCATACAACTGATTTGGAAACCAGAGCCTTATGGTTCAGAAAGAAGTAATTGCTTTATTAACTCCCATTTATCAGTATAAAGCTGGCTAATTTAACTGACTGACTGATTTATATATTGATACTTTAAATTTGGCTCAACATCCTAATTTAATAAGGGGATCACATATGGATGTTTAAAAATATATTACTTTCTAGTTGGTTGATACTCTAAGCATGCCCTTATTAAGACAGATTATCTCCTTTCCCTTGTTCTCTTAAGAGAAGGACAAAACAAATTATATATCTCATTCATTCTATCTGACAGGAAGGCCATGTTTCCATATAACCCCCTCTCTAGTAATATATTGAATGCACAGCTAACCACATCATTCATTCTCTCTTTAACATCCATGATGTCATAATCTTTTGCAGCAGGAGGGGGGTATTCCTGCCTGGAGCCTTTTGGAAATCGCCACGGGGAGTCAGACTACTGAAGCACAGGCAAGCAATAAATCTACCAGGTACATGGGAAACAAAAGTTGGAAAGGAAAACCAATATGGATTTATACACCTCTCACTCTCTTTTTTTCCCACAAACAAGGCCTCAGCTCCATGTTGAGAGCTGAAGGGTTCTCAAATGAATATTTGCTTTGAAAATATTCAATAGCTTGCTTGAAATTGCAAATTTTTTTTTTTTTAAAAATGATTGACCCTACCAGTCATGATAATATGCTCCTCAAGAGAGAGACACAACTAAGATCCTAATGAGCATATTCACTGGGTATTGGTTTTAAATAAGTGGCAGCTGTAAAACCAGGAGTTATAATCTTTGCACCCCAGATTATAGTCAGTATATGTATGATATACAAGCACAAATGTATAATAAGCAATCAAAAGAGAAATGTGTTAGCATTTAGTTTCTATTTGTTTCAGAATTAACACCGCTCTGAAATATGGCAGTATCAGCATGGGGCTGTGTGAGGGTTAAGACAGATAGTGCTCTGCCAATTAGCAAGTGAACAGTAACTTTGATCATTTCCACAGCTTTGCATTCATTGTAATTCACGGTCGCCCAGCCAAGGGTCTATTTCACAGTACCAGAGCAGAAGATTTGAGTAATGCAGGATTTGGCTGCAGTCTATAGTCTTTGACTTAGTCTATAGGCTGAGACTTTGACCACAGGATCAGGCTCAGCTGAGCTCCAAAGAAYAGCAAGAAAGAATAGCAAGACAGGGCTAGTATCAGGCAGCAATTTGTGTTGAACAATGGCTCCAAATGTCCCATCTATATTTCATGCTATCATCCAACAGGCAATTTTATTCCAGAACACCTTTTAAAATATGATGTTGTTTTTTTCTTAGGAAATCAAGACTTTTTTTTCAGTCCTTCCTTCKAGTGATTTAAGCTCAAGATGCTTCCTGACTTTAAACCTTAATAGTAGATGATTAGAGCAATGGGAAAATTCACTTTCTGAAGTCAAGCCAAGTTCTAAAAGAAATCTTTCAATTTGGATCCTGTGTTTTTTAATGTAAACCAGGATATGTGTTTTGGTACTGTTTTGTGATATAGAAAGCCTCCCCAATCCCAGCACATCACAGGCCTTTTTTGGTGGTGATTCCAGTTTCACRTATCTGGGCTTAATGGGCCCGACCTCTGCTGAAGCTGGAGTTAGTCTGTATAAACAATATAAAAAGAAGAATTAAGCCCTCAGACTTTGTCCTTTTGTGCCTACAGAGCCATCTGACTGGGATGAGGGAAAGAAAGTCTAGTTTATAATTCAGTGCCTTGGCTTTAAAATCCATGTGCACTCCATAGTACTGTTTAATCTTTACATCCYCATAATGATAAAAATCATATAACGCAGCGGAATTCAGTATTTATTATATTACCTTACTCTTCCTCTTTCACTCTCTCCATTTTATACAGCATTTGTTCTTCCTAGCCATATGGTACACATACATTTCCCTTAACATATGCCGTACATCCTTGTTTGGTGAATGTGAAAAATAAATGCTTGATTAGAACCAGAAAGCCTGTAATGAAACAAAGTGGTCATTATTCCTTATAAAATAATCACTAAGATGGACTTCATAATACCCTTCCCAATGGATATTCCTCAGTGACAACAGGCTGGTTGCTGAGTTAGGTTGGTAACTGAGAAAGACGAAAGATATTGAAGAGGATTAAGGTCAGGACATCAAGGTTTGGACTTTTGTTCCGAGGCCACCACAGGGCGTTTGACAGAAGCCTACGGTTTACCAGAAAGCCATTTTCTTCCTTTCCATAATGACTTCTGCTGTTTTCGTATGCAAAATTACAGTGAAAGTAAGAGTGCAATTCAAACAGAGGTAGGTCTGCCACAACAGCACCGATTTCAGACGGTACTGAAGGCTCACAAGAGAATAACACGGTTGTGTCTGACCACATATCATCAGCAAACGTCTCACGCGCGTTCGAGCGCTCGGCAGCTCAAAGCTGCTTCTGCAGCCTCCCAGCACCACCGCCCTTAGAGCGCAGGGGAGTCATCTCGCGTTTATGGGGACAGAGCTGCTGCTCAAAGCTCTGCCGTTTCGGTGAGCGCGCGCCAGTGCTGCCCACCACGTATTCGCTCTCGGAAGCGGTGCACGTTTTTCTCCCATCCCTCCTGAGAAAAACTCTTTCAGATCAAATTAAGACATGTTGTTTCAAATCTGATTTCTCATATTGTAATTTTCTGGACATAGATATATAACCAAGCACAAGGAACTTTCGAAATTTTAAAAAAAAAGCTGATGACGTTTTATCGGTTWTTTTATTGAATGGATTTTTGTTAGAAACAGCACATTTCCTGAATGAAAAAAAAAAATAAAGTTTAAGAAAATAAATATCTCTGTKGGGGCTTGTTAAGAAAATAAGCAATTATTTTAGCAATAGCATATTGGCAATTTTTTTWAATTACATTTTTGTTTGTTTGTTTTAATTTATATTATTTTCTCCACTCCTTTTTTTAAAAACAGTCCAAAAATGTAGTTGGACCACAATGTTTTCCACATAGAGTAACTCACTCTCCTTTATCAACTGGGAACAGGGTTCCTACAATGAGCTGCACAACTCTCCTGTGGACTACTGACTGCATGGGCCCAACAGGATTTTGAATTTGCTTTAGCTTTGCTAAAACTGAAGACAATCCTTTTCCAAAAGCATGATGGCCACTGACMCAATGAAAACATTGTCATATAAAGCAAAACATGGGCAGTTATTTTCACATACTTTACAATGTCCCTAGATTTCTTTAGAGTTARATACATTTTACTCTCATTGAATTCATAATAGATGGAAATTTGTTTGAGGGAAAAAAAATAAGAGAAGACATTTGTGTGTTGAAAGTTTTGTTCAAAAATTCTGTTTCAGAAAATAGTGCACACTCCAGAAAGTGTGCAATTTCAGTGAAGTTTTAATRTGCTCAGTTCCCTCTAAAAACCTCTACAACCAAATTATATCCTACACCTTCAAGGATGGCAGCTGTAATTCACACAGCACAAGTGCCTCTTTAGTTCACACCTTGATAAATATTCCACTGAAATTAAACAAAGATATCATTGGCTTCAGCAAACTTTGGATGAGTCTTCAAAGTCATCTTTAAACATAGTTATACTATACTTACTCCTATAAAAATGACCGTGTCCAAACTCGGAGTAACTGCTGCAGTTAAGCCCGTTCAGACCAGGCCTCCCCCATGAAGCTCTCTGGAGACCGAATGCAACTCTACCAGGTGTCCTCCTTTTCCCATTAGACATAAAGAGCTCTCTCTCTTTTACATAAGGGCCCATGCTTTCCAGGATGAACCTCACTCCGATACTTATACCTTTGTGTCACGCAGGCTGTTCCAACTCACAAGGCTATCCTTGTTATTCCCAGGAAGACCCAGCAGCCCTTGTGGGAGACTTTCCTCTGCTGTCGATGCTCCCCCTGCTGACAGCAATCAATCAGGAAACAGGAGTATCCACTGCAAGGGCTTGAGGGAACAGCCCTTGTTTTGCAGGAATTCACATGAGAAGGAAAAAGAAAGAGCAGAGGCAGTTTTGGGCAGGAGGCAATGGGTGAAACCAGGGAGCAGAGCAGCAAGACATCATAATCATCCAAGCACATTCCCTAGGGGTTCTGCACTTGAAACCTGATCTTCCTAAGAAACCCCGAGTAAGAAGGCTGCAAAAAGGTGGTTGGCACTTTGAAGCTTATCGCATTTGCATTTGCACTTTTAACATTTTTGGAAAGAACTTACAAGGAGAACAAGAATTCCCTTGCAGCTGGGAACTTACACGGGCTACGGGAGACCAAGATTACAACTCTGCTCTGTTTCAAGCAGATAAGGGACTAAAGGCCAGCTACGCATCCAGAGCAACAAGTTAGTGCCAATGAGGTTTTCTTTCTTTTTTCTTTAAAATTGAGCCCAAAGCCTCACAGTGCTTGTTAATATCTGTATCCATTTACAAGCTGAATTTTCTTGTTTCAGAATTTCATATTCTCTCTCCCTTCATCACCTTCATCTCAAAATAAAGGTTTCACTGGGAACCCAGAGGAGCTCATGAAGCTCAAAATTCCTTTTCTCTCAAGCAAAATCCATGAAATCCACAGCTTTAAAAGCCAGCCCTGCTTCAGTGATTCACAAACAGTCTCCTCCTCCTTTATGATTAGTTCAACAGGTAAAGGACTACATTACATAACTAAAGGAATCCAGCGATGCTGATACATTTCTTGAGGATCAGGCTTTCGATTTCCAAAGCCTTTTCCAAAACACACAACGTTGCCACTTAGGCCACAGAAACGCAGCTTCCGACCTCCACGGCTGCGCTCCTACCAGCGCGGTCCTTCCCTGCACAGGCACTCAGCCCCCTGCCTCACACACCGGGCAATGTGCCCCCCTCCAAGAGGGGGACCACAGCTGTACACTAAATAAGGCTGGCGTTGTCCAATTGAAATGACAGAGAGTGGAGCGGGCTGCTTCCTGCGCCTGCGCGATGCTGCCCTGGAGATGGGGGATTGATCCCCATCTCTGACACAAAGCACCGTGGGCGCCGCAGTTTTTCCCCCACATGAGCCCTGTGCTTCACTGTGCTAGCCAAACTAAAGGTGGGATTTCTCATTCAGTTTCGGACATTTGTCTTGTAAATATTTATTTTGGGGAATGAGATAAATGGCACCCTATTTCTCTCCACTGACTAAGGAGTGAATGTAAACACTCATACCTCAGGAGTGACATCTATTTCGGTTGTGATCCCCGCAGCAGGATCTGAATTTCMCTCTCCAGCACACCTAAAGCCCAGGTCTCTGCACTGCCCAGGCACAGAGTGCAGAAGCACCAGCCCATGTGCTAAGGACCCCATGGCATTTGTAACAGCTACAGGAGGCCCAGCACAGCAACACACACAAGCTACGGACAATTTATATCTGCAAGCCCAAATCAGACGGCAGTGTGCATATTGGGTACTTTCTAGCAAAGAGATGATAAGGATCAACAGATTTGCTGCTAACTATAGAATCAGCATCTCATACTTCRTATGTTGGGCACCAGTGCATTCCCATTAATGGCATTCTTGTCCTCTGCAGTCCAATGCAAGGCAGCAATACACCAMATATCGGTGAGATATCTCGGGTAGCATTGTACAACGATGCTTGTGTGGCATATGCACACCTTTTCATTACATTACCTACCTGCATTTGGCTGTTTCAGAACTAGTGATTTTTTTTTTTATCGCTTTATACATATATATATAGCTATATTAGCCTTGACAGAAAACTTTACAACACAAAMTATTTTTCTTGGAAGTTCATGCGCATCAGGAGCAGTGGTCAGTTTTTGATAAAGCTTTATTGAAAACTGTTAAAATAAAGAGTTCCACCACCAAAATTGCACCTGGTCCAGTTATGAGAGTATTCAGTTAAGATATAGGAGATCCTAGTTCAATGCCCTGCTCCAGAACACAACAGAGCAGTAACTTGAACCTGAGTCTTTCACATTCCAGCTAAACGCCCAGAAATCTTTGTTTTCCTGCCAGCTCTAATCTAAGTGGAAAGAGATGGAGAGAGAGCACATTAACTACGTGTGGTTGCAATGAACAGTTTTATATATGGCAGTAAAACTGTGAGAGTTTCAGCTTAGATATACTTGACACATAGTGTAGTTTTGCAAAACACAACTTCAAGAAAAAGAGAGAAAATACGGAGCTGTGTTGTTTTTACAGACCATTCACTAAACTTAGCATTAAAACCTTTGGTGGGAAAGGTAGAATCTGTCTTTTCCTGTCACAATACTCTGCTACCATCACTGAATTTTGTTTAGAATAATATGGCCTTAATGCCCCCATCTCCTGTAGAATTGCTCAGACTGGTAGTTGATTAGAGCAGAGAGAGGTGCCAGTATTATCTGTGTTAGTGCTCCAGAGGTCATCCTACACTAACAAGCCCGCCCCAGCCAGGGCTGACAGAATCCAGCTGTGGAGCCTTCAGCTGAATTAGAAGAATCCACTTAATGCCAGGGATGTGTCTCAAAAGATTAACTATTCTAACTAGTTACTTTCCACCTCGGCAAAAGTGGCTGGCTCATCATTATTGTCCTCTTTTTAGCAGGAGCCTATGGTATACATGAAACCATTTACCTCTTTAACCTTATGAACTCTACGGCACCAAATACACTTACGCTAGACGCATAAAATATAATTTTAAATTCACTGATTTCTGCCTAAAARTGATCTAATGCACTGGCGCAACAGAAGGTAACGCTTCATTTCAAAGAAATACGCACATACTTTTTCATGTGTTAAAGCAGTTTACCAGACATTTCATACTCCTCCTATTTAGTGGTTTAGCAGTGGTGAGTCACGATCTAAACAATAAGAGGATGGTCCAAAATACACTCACAGTCATTGACAGCCCTGAAATAATATACTCTGACAGCCAACTTTCTCACRGAGAGACTTAATGGTGAAATACCTTTTGAAAAGCACAGTGTCAAATACATTGGCTATGAGGTTCTTCTTTCGAGTCTCCTACTGGCCTGAAGCTTTTTCCCTGTTCACTTTGCACTTTCTTATGTGCTGGCTATTATCTCGATTTCTTTTTCTCTTCTAGCGGGATAGAATTCAATGCAGCTCACTTGTTTGCCTGGAAGCATCCGTGGGAATGTCTGCGGTGCTGTGGGAATACAGATTTATTACTTGGCCAGTAGAGGGTACTAGAGTTTTCTAATGCCTCCCCAGGCCCGAAGGAAAACAGTTGCAGGGTCAAAGCCTACCCAGGGTTTTGTTCCATTTCCCAGGGAGGCCGATTTTTTTGTTTTGGAATTCTTGTAGTATATTAGACAAGAAGGATCTCCAATTTTCTTGCATTCAAATGATCTTGCTTAAATTAAAAAAAAAAAAAAAAGCCGTTTTAAACCAGAAGAGCTATTTACAGTTGAATGTCATTTAAAAATTGTAATTGCATGAGAGTTTCTGAGGAATTTTAGCACTTCTTGGATTCTTTTGAATAATATATGTTTAGAACGCTAGAGGAGAGTTTCAAAGCAAGCGGAAATTTGAGAATTCGAGACAGGCCCCTATTTTTCGTGAAGCGTTTTCCTTTGTGAATTGCTGGGAAGTCCTATTTGAGAAATGGGTTCTAGTTCTTTTATCTATTTTCAATTCTGCTGATAAAGCTGATGCTTAAGATATGAACTCCGCCTAAGCTCCTAAATTTATGGCCTGATGAAAATAGCATTAAAGTGCATGCAAGAGAGAGATCTGCTTAGCTTGCTCCCTAAGTGAAACAGTAGTGTATAGAGCATGCTGCAGTGTGCAGAAAGGRGTTGCCTTTTCTGCTTGTTTTGTTGTTTATTGCATTAAAAATCCAAATCTTGCCTATGAAGTTTTTCCTAGAATCCATTGCAATGGTTGGAGAGAGCCAGTGGGATCATGACACCACAAAAACCAAGCAAGTGAGATTTAAGGGAATAAGACGGGAAGAGATCTTCAGTTATTCAGTGATTTTAGTGACATAAAGGAGCGTATCTTCATGTAGTCTGCCTTCTTACATAACAGAGACCGTGGAATTTCACCCTGTAATTCCTGTACTGCATCCAATAAAAATATGGTTGAATTACAGCATCGTATTTAGAAAGGCATCTGGTCTTGATTTTAGGAGTCCAGGCTAAATGTTTGCTCCTAATACTTAGGTCATTCTAAAACGGGATGTAGGAGCCTAATTCACTTAGGCATTTAATATTTTAATTGTATCTTTTAAAAATGGTTGACATGATTAATACAGAACCATAATAATACACAACTTACTGCTAGCCTAATGTTCCTTAAAATACTTTTTCATAGAGGGGGGAAAACAACATTCTACTTCTGCTTATTAAGTACTATAAGACAGCACTCATCCCTTTTTAATACTTTTTAATTTTTTTTCATTAGAAGTTATAGATAATAATTTATTGCAAGTATAAATGGTTGACTAATGCAATTTAAAAAAAAAAAAAAGAAGGAATACAAATCAGGAACCCACCAGTGGTAAGATGATTAAAATGATTAAAAATAGATTAGCAGCATATGCTAAATTCTGTCTCTATAGTTTTGCACATGTAAAAACCTCAAAAAACAACGTTATCAGGCTCTATACCAGGCCAGCCAACTCTGAGAACAGTACGTACATCCAGAAGTTGGCAATTCATATGCACTGATCTCTCTGCACAGATCCCAGTGAGGTTTCTGTAGTTTCAGTCTAAATTCTAAGACAATTTCTGGAGCTGTAGCARATAAGGCATATGCAAGCTTACTTAAAATGCAGGCAAAATAATGAATGTACCTTAGCACTAAGGCTGGGTRAAATTGGGTGAAATGCAAAGAGCTCTAACCTCCATTTTTATCTGGAAAAAAGACAAGGTTTGCCTCACCGTAGTGCCTGATGCCTGGGTGAAGGCACCRAGCAGCACGGGAGGCGCAAATCGGGTCACCTCTGTGAGCTACGCGGCTGCAGGAGCACAGCTAGCCAAGGGGCAAGAGCCAACGCGGGCTCTGCAGACCTGCCCASCACGCCTGCCCACCAGGCACGGCCTCGGGGCACCAGAACCCCTCATGTGGGCAGCTTGAGCCACTGAAGGCTCTGCCCTCCTCAGCCCGGCCTTCCCCAGTGCGGACAGTGGGCGACAGGAAAGCACGAGTCCTTATAAAGAGTCCCACAGCTGGGTGAACTGGGGATTAAAGGGGAAAGTCTTGATAAGTACAATGAGTTACGGAAAAAAAATCCCGTGCCGTGAACAAATATACCATATGTATACAAATTGCCCTTCAAAACAGAATAACAACTTAAGTTCTTCTGCTTCTACTGGAGTCGTTTAGGATTTGGTGAGTTATTTTGTGAGGAATTGCTAGAGAGTGGGTGATAAAATGCTATTACTAATACCATTTTCCTGATCTGTATCTCTTTTTCCCAGCCAAAATCTTTGCTTGCTGTAGAGAGAAATAAAAAGTGAGAAAATKCTTGAAATTAGTAATTGCTTTCAGGGTATCTCTATAAATTGACTTATAGACATGACTTTTCCCCAGCGTTGGGTAAACTTAGGCTTTGTTATATAAATCACATTTTGATAAAATATTGCATTTAATATACTTTTWAAAATACTTACTTAGAAAATAATGTGTCAAAAGATAAGAAACATAAAATTCACAAAACAAGAATTTATATTTAATCCAGTATTTTGAAAGTTCACCCCTATTTTGTTTATGAAAGCCAAGGACTCCAATTTAAAAGGGAACTTGAGAGCCAAGTTACCTGATCAGAAATCAGAATTTTTTCAAARAGTTACATCATGTAATTCTACCCTTGCTAATACTGAGGACTGCAATACAAACATATACAGATATGGTAATAGCTTGGAAAGTGTCATTGTCACACTAGTGATTCAAAAAGGTCTTTCAATTATAATTCTCTACTGAAATTCACATAAGTGGGAATTTTGCTAGTGATTAATGGCTTATGGATAATCCCAATATAACCCATTCAAACAGAAGAAAGAGRTCGTAGAACAGAAATATTTCATGTTTACATTTCATGTTTATTTTCTCACGGTTTATTTTGTAGGAAAGTAATGTGTTGAACTGGAAAATAAAACAGGTTAAATGTTAACTCAACAAAAGCCACCCAATATTATTTATGGATTGCCACGGTGTTTTGTTATTATATTTTTAATTGATCCTCCATTACTTGTGGCCATGTGACTATAGTTTGTGCTGTTATGTTGTCAGGCTTCTGATAATGGGAGGGACTGTTTGTTTAGACTGTGTAGCTCTTCACTTTAATTCACCCTGGCTCCAGTGTGACATGTTAAAACTACCATCAACAGAAAATCCAAATTTCCCAGAAAGACTTAAAAGAGCAACCCCTTGTGAACTGAAATTATCTCCTCTTAAAGCTAATTACTTTAGTATACTTAAGAAAGGAGTGCTATAGGAAATCTGGTTCTTTATGCTCTTTCCTTTTTCATTAAATGCCTCGGGTCAGTACGAATGMTTATTGTTTGCTTTTATTATACCTTTTTTCAGTATTCATTTATATGTCTGTGAAAGGAGATAAAACCAAAATAATCCAACAAATTAGGAGCATTTTTTTTTTTGAGATGGGCATTTATAATTAAAAAACAAACAGAAAAAAAATTCACCTTTTAGTTTATTTTATTTAARAGAAAAACCTGTGAGGTTTCCATTTACTAGGAAGCTTTAAAGCATTAATGAGTCTCTCAGGGCAGTTATTGCAAGTAAATATGGAATGCTTCCAAAATTAAATACGTTCCACTATTTTCTGTTAACCAAAGGCTGGATTTAKGAGACAAAATAAATACACATCAAATGCTGTTTGTCCCTAAAAGAGACACTGGATTCTGCATTCTGTGCCATCTTCTTTCAAAAGAGAGCTCACCCAGCATTATTGGCAGGTAATGGCAGGGTAGCAGTTTCCCCCAGCTTAGAGTAGATCCCCTACCAACTGACCCAACTGTAATTTAGGAAATCATTTTAAAGCCCCACAGCCACAGATTTTATGACTTCACAGGAGCTCTCTTTTATAAGGGCCAACCTGGGAGACAAGGCAAGAAATTCTCATATTCCCAAACCTGCAGTCTATACAAGCAACCCGCAGGCTGGGCAGCGTGCTACCAAATCCCGGGATAAAGAAGCGGGAAGAACCACGAGGAGGTTGTGTAGCGGGACATCTCTTTCCCCATACATTGCCACCAACCTCTGCAAGTKCTATTTTCCAATCACACATATTTTGGTGTAAAAGAGGCACCCATTTCCCAGGGCTCTTTGGAGACTTCTCCCCCTGCTGCACAACTTGATGCAGCTCTCGTTTTTGCATGATTCAGCCACGACCACAGAGCCTGCCCCACGCGCGCTCAGACCAGACTTGGGTTCATCCTTGTCTAAATATGTATTTCTGAGGCTCTGTCACATGCATTTGCTCCCACCCACACTGTGCTGGGTTTTAGCAGTTGTGKGCAAACAGTTGAGTCATGAAAATAAATCAGGAATGCTACGGAAAAATTCGTCTTCTTTGAAATGAAGGAACAATAGGTCAGTATTCCCACACTTTCCCTAATCCTGGATTATCCCTAAAAAAGAAATAACCACCACTCTCTGACGTTGCCTTTCAAGCCAAGAAAAAAAAAGATGCAAAGCTTTTAGAACAAGTATTTTAAATACTATTTTCTKTGTTATTGTCATGGAAATGAATAAAAACACTGACACAGCAAATAAGGCTTAAATTAAAGCACAGACATTTTCCTCCAAGGAAACAAAAAAAGAGTCCTGTCTGTGTATTATGACTAACTTATCACTCACATCTCTGTCTGCTTGTCTGTTAATTGCCCCATTGCCATTTGTCAAGGCGCAAGGATTCCTTCTGGCCAAAGTAGCAAAGCTAAATCTCTAAATATCACAGTAATTTTCAAAATCTTTCCAGTAAAATCAGTCCTTATCCTAGAGTTTGCTTATACAGTCTTCCCTTTTTCTACACAAAGCTATTGCTTAGATCGTAAGCAATCTGCCATGCTAGATATCTCCCCTAGACTGGCTAGTTTTGCAACACTTTCCTGACAAATATCAGTACTGATATAAAAAAAAAAAAAAAAAAAAAAAAGAGAGAGAGGAAATAAATTAGTGCAGAGAAAAGCAGTTTATTCACTTCAAAACATCTGTAAGAAAAGTTTCCTTATACTTCTTTATTAAGTAGCCGTAGGCTCATGATCTACAGCCAGAGATTTGTACCTCACTCTGAACTCTTGGTATTTGACTCAAGATGTTCTACATATCAGAAAACCTTTTAAGGAAAAAAGATTTTGTAAACATTGGTTTTGATGTCATCTTGCAGAAATGAATATCACAGTTAATTGCACAGGATAAGAATTCTCCTTATCAGCTTCGGCTACGTCACCTTTTGGTTCCACTCTTTCCTCTAGTGGTGATGAGAATGATACTTCCTGGAATGCAGCATTCGGTAATGCTTTTAAGTACCACAGTAATGGAGAAAAAGATTGTTTCCTTGTGATTTGTGATTTTAAGGGCTATATAGTTTTTATCYTTACACAACAATAATGGCAAAGATAATAACTTGTTTTAAACTCTTGCRACTATCCTCACAGTCACATCCTTGTGGTCCTTATTCCACAAGCATTTAAGGATTGACTTGACTAATTTTAAAAGATTATTCTGGTATGGAGTGAGCTGAACATAATTTTGCACCTTGATAAAGGTAATAAGTAGGGTTTTCTAACAACTTTTGGACCTATGGGCAAGAATGATTTTAGTATCGCAACACAATTATTGATAAAAAAACTTTCAAAATAATTACATACTTAGTATGCAAGCAGAGAATTAATATCTTTTATCATATATTTCAGAGCTAGATTAAATAGTGTCATGTTTTAGAAGAGRATCAGAACAAGCAACTTACATGAACAGGAAGAAATGCAACTTACAAAAGAAGTAGAGTGTTACAAGCAAGCTTAGAAACTATCTTGAAAGAAGTGTCCAGAAATKTGATGTACAGACTAAACAGCTCCCTTTTGTTCAGGGATGAACATTCAAAACTAATGAAAAGTCACTGTATACCGAAGTTGCCAGTAATCCACATTTCTGTGTGACTAATTTGCATCCATTAGTCAAACCCAGTGTTGCTGCAGTTCTGATTTCTGCAGGAAACAAAAATAGATTCGACTAAACCAAAATCATCTACAGTATTACATTTTTGGTTTAATATTTGGGGGTTTTTTGAAAAATTGTATGGATGAACACACACGCACAACATCATGTCCTTTCTCATAGGCTGCTTAAGAGGAGACTTGGTGTGGAATGTTGTAAAAATGATTTAAGAGATAAGATTACTAAAAAGCACAGTAAGATTACTATGCTAAAAATAAGCATGTAGTAGAGTTCTGTATAGTAGATTTGAAGTTACAGACATTGAAAATCAGATATAGGGCAGATATGCAAAGSCCTGACAAGGGTGTGAAGGTTCACACTCTTCACCCTTTCTTTGCAAAGAAAATCTGGGGTATATTAGCTCTATAATAGCCATTAGTCTCATACATTTTCAGAATGCTTTCACAAGTATTTACACACCATGGTAGGAAGTTCTTTAAAACATGAGAAAGATCAAGGGAAGGGCGGATGGAACTGAAGTAACACAGCCGCAAGCGGTGGCTGGTGACATCTGAAAGTGACAGGGCTGTTGCTTGTCATTAAGCAAGTTGCCTAAATTTTAGACAGACCAGGACATATGTTCATKTAATCCTTTTGTTTTGCTACTGAATAAAATGCACTTTATTGTACTTTTTGATATTATTCTGTTTTGCAGCAAGAAGACTCTAGCACTCACCTCTGAGTGATGTAAGGCAGGGCTAGCTCATAACAGTGTCACATCTAGCTTTGAGCTAGATAACTCATTTTTAATCTCAAAGGACCTTAGGTGAGGATGGAGAAAATAAGAGATCTATCTGGTGCAATTTCTGCTTTGTCTGGGACGGATCTCTTGGAGGAAGACTGGATTTCTATTGCGTGCATGTTTGTAGCTGCAGCTGAGGGAAGGATGGGCTCCCAGCAATGGCAAAGTCTGAGGGCAACTGGAATATGGYTCCATAAATGCTGCAAGAGCATCCAGAAATGTCTGTGGTATGGCTCTGAAAAGGTGCTGGGGTGATGAGGCAATCTTATGCACGGTCATTACTGTCCTTTCTTTCTGCTCCTCACCTTAGCTTTTTGCTGAAATAAAGTTGGAAGTGCAGGACTAAACCTCTACATTACCATAAGGAAATCTCTGAAAACATCTTGCAGTTAGCACACAGGAAACATTTTTAAAATATGAACTTTGTAAATACTCTTTGAAATGGCTTTAATTAAAACATTCTGGAGGGTAGATTTAATAGTATCCCCTCTTCTAGATTTTTGTTATGCTCAACTATGCATTTAAACTTAAATATTGAACATCAGTAGAAAACATTCCTACATGCTTAATTGCAATAGTCCTGTCCAATCAATTCACGTTTCCCGTTCCCTGCTCTCATGGTTAGAATAATCATAGCAGAGTCATCTGGTTTCCTCCAAGTTTGGAGAACAGAGAAAAGGTTTCTCAGTTCTTTTCAAATTCTTTTGAGCCCTTTCAAAACAGAAATGCTGGGGTCATCAAAGACAGCAGTATTGCAGTCCACATGCTATTAGCTGCCAGTCCTCAGTAATTGGTAAGAGCAAACATTTGAAGCCTCAGTGGTATCAGTGCTATCAGTGTTAGAAGAAACCTCCTTAGGTCTTGTTCAACTGATGGTGCTGTTGCAATTGCAGGCGTGAAAGATTAACTGATAGCCCTTTCCACCTAKGTTTGTGCTGATGTCGTCCTTCCTAACATCAGCTCACCTGCCCCTAAGTGAAGAGCTGTTTCCTGCTCGAGGATGGCCCATTGCCAAGATACGAGAACACATTTGAGAACAATTCAGCAACTATCGCATCCAAATCCTGGATGTTTCTTGGCCGGCTCAGCCTCTCTGATCCGGCACTGCCAAAGTAGGGAAGCGCAGAGTCTCCAGTGAAAGTCCAGCGAATGTCCTACTCCTCCCTTCTTTGGGTTGAACAAAGCATGTGAATTATCGGATTACTCTCATCAACCTTATTTTCCTCTGACTTTCACTCGTATCCTTTCCATTATCTAACGTAACCTGATTATTTGACAATTATTAGGCCTTAGAGAGCTGGGCTGATGATCTTTCAAATCTTCGCTGCCAGTGAAAGAATGGACCAATTTTTCTGGAAATATTTTTCCCCGGTTATTTGATCTTTCTATTCAATCAGCTTTGGAGATGGCTGGTTTTGGGATTTTTTTTTTTTTTTTAACTTAGTGAAAAAAAAAGGTGGGTGGAATAAATTTTAATTAGAGAAATATGGTTTTAATGTAGGAATATGACAATATGTCTTATTATTTTTCAACTTTCTGTTTTAAATTTCCTAGTGTCACTCAACTTCCAGTTTATTTACAGCATTGCTGTAATCAAGTTTAATCTCTGATCAGTTTAGCTGCATACAAGAAATGAGATGATTTCAGCAAGCCTACAGCTTCAATAGCTTCGATACGAAATATACAGCTCAGCAAGGAGGTCAACAYGGATCAAAACGAGATTAGCAGGAGTTTCGCCATGTAAACTACATCCACACTAGGGGCACTTTGCTAATATAGACTGCTAGGGAAAGCCTTTTAGGCAGCACTGACCTCAGGTAATCCTTGAATGCCAAGGAAGATCTGGAGCCAGAGCCCTAACCCAAAGGAAAGAAAAGCCTTTCTCTAACAGGTTGCTTCACAGTTCAGTCCCAATTTCCATCCCTTGTCCTCTTCCTTTCCCATCTTTCCACAGTGCATCTCCCCTTGTGAATCCTMCATCTCTGGTTTGAGCACATCCCCACTTGGAAGCGCAGCTCCCAGAACAGACTTTGTTGTTGCAGAGTGGGCATGAGAGCTATAAGCACTGCCACACAGGAGGAAACTTCACCAAGCAAGCTCCTACATAAGCTCTGACGCAACAAGGTGGGAATGAGAATCCGAGACGCCTTATTGTTCTGCTGAAACAGAGAAGCTTGACTTTTGCCTAGGTTTTGCCCTCTATCCGAGTCAAATTTGCTCTCAGTGTTTCAGCTTTGGGTATTCACCCGAAACTACTCAGATGGTCTCCATAACTTTTATGCTATTATTGAAATTAAAACTTTCACCCTAGTGCAACAGAATACAAATAAGAACAAGGATGGAAACAGAGCAGTTCTCATCAGAGAAGGGGTTAAATGAAATAAAAGATATACTGCAGTAGTGCATGGACATCACGAGCTGGTGGAAGCTCAGGTTATGTACAAATTTTCCAATCAGGGGCTGGTGTTGCTGGTAAGACACTGCCTAAATTCTCATTAAAAGCCTCCGTGTTGGTCTTTGAGACCAGACTCCAAGAAGTTGTTTGATACCAGATCCAGATGCAGCCTGGCCTGGGCCTGTGCCCATTCGATATTTGTATCAAWTTTCCAAGTAAATAAATGTGATTTCAGAGCTGTCAAAATCCAAGAGGACATAGCAGTTAAAGGAACAGAAGAGTGGGGCGAGCGCAGCGCAGGGCACCCACACGTGTGTCAGGGCACCTCCTCGCGACCCACTCATGATGGCTGCTCAKGTGCCGTACCACAGCCCCGCTCCTGGTCACACCTCATCACACCTCTCCACTCCGCTGCTGGGGGAGTCTTAAGTGCGGGAGGGAGGTGCAGTGAGACAACCTAACAATAACTATGTATTAGTCTTTTTTTTTTTTTCCCAGCCCAATTAAAGCTTATTTGTCAGTTTCAAATAACCTGAAAAGGTAAGATTTACTTTCCATGTCTTCAAGGCAAGACTTTTTGGCACATAAGAATGGTTCTGCTGCTAGCTCTCCAGCAGACTGATCTCAGAGTATCTGCAAACTTACTGTCCATCTCTGTTAACTGACTGAATCACCCCAAACTAAGCCCCACCTTATAAAAAAGAAGCCATAATAAAGGAGAGGGAATGATGTTTCATAACCTCGACGTGTCAGCAGAACTCCTTGCACCAATACCACAGCTCACAGGCTCTTAGTCCACAGAGCATAAACAGCTGGAACTAACTCCCACTAAAAATATTGATCTGAAATTGCAACAACTGCATTGAAACAAACACTGGAAATCAGAAAAAGGTAATTATTGAAATGACCTCTTTTACCCGCCATCTGTATAAGAGCATATATTGTACCTGCACCATCTGTGGATAAAGCTTCACTGCAATTTAAAGCGTAAAAGCCATTATGTGTTCTGTCAGGAGTCAGGACTCCCCAGTGTACACTAATATGCAAAATGCTATGTTGCTCTAAGGTTCGAATGTATGTGCACATATGTCAGCCTTTACCAGGGCTCACTAAGTCATCGTCAGGCAGATGTTATTTTGCCAGGTGTGCTTTTGTAAAGCTTACAGCTGGATAACTTACCTCCAGYGGGGATGCTAAAACTGGAGATGGACAAACCTCAAAAGGTTTACAGGTTCAATTAAAAAGCATCGAAAAGTCCGGAAGCTTATCTGAACCAACTCACRACCTCAAAAGCTATAGACCTTATAGAACAGATTCTCCCAAGTTTTGCTTTATCACTAGGACTATATTTTTCTCTCAACAATTTTCCCTTACAGTTTGCAGATTATTTAATCAGATTTTTGCGAGCTACAAAGTCAGGTTTCAGCTTTGCCTGAAGCTTCAGGTCAGTTTTATCTTATTGAAACAGAGGACTTGGAGGACTAGGTTGTGTTCTAATTTAAATRTGTGGAAAATATCCCTCTGTTTTGAAAAAATAAAGGAAGCTCTGCCCTATGCAGCTAACAAAATATGCTTAATACAAAAAGTGGAACAATTTATAGTACTAAAGCCTTAACTCTCCATGTATTTCAGCAGGGCAGAAAGGACATTGCCACCAKCATGACTGGTGCAAAAGTCATCTTTCCATTCTTTTGTGAGAGCTAAATTTGTAATTTGAGAGACCTCAATAGAAAGGCTCCCTTTTTCTGCTATGAAGCACCATTTTAAACAGAAAAGAAGTTAAGCCTTCAAATGACTATGAGCTTTCATTCTATGAGCAATTTGGGCCTTRCTGTGGAAGTTCAGAAAGTTGGATTTGCTGTGGAAATTCTTCCTTTTGCTTTTCCACAGCAAAAACCACAAATCATCCTCTTTCAGGTTGTGAAAATGTAGGGATACTAAACAAATTTTAAGCAATTTTTTCTAGGCAATATAAAACGTGACTGRAATTGAGGGAATAATTTATAATAGATAATTCATCAAAAAATACATATTATTTCTATATTTATGAAATATTGCTTTGATAGAGGCAAAAATAGATGAYGGAATTTAGTAGTCAGCATTATGAAACAGTTCTTTTTAAGTCAGTAGAGTGACTCAAAACAATATGCTGTAAATATTAGCTATTCACTATCCCATGTTGGTAACATCTAAAAAAAAATGCTTTATTTTGTAATCATTCAAGAACTSTTAAAATAAGTGCAATATTGTTTCTGGGACATTTCAGTTTTTGTGATTAAACTTTTGTCTGCAAATAAAGAGCTATTTCTCAAAACAGTATGAGAAAATTGTGCAAAAAACTCAAATTGCCAGAATTATTTACTGTGAAATCCCAGCAAACATTTGCAGAAGATTTTTGTAGAATGGAAACAATTCAGTTAGAACCATAATAAAGAGCGTTAACTCAATCCGAATAAGTAAAAATACACTGATTTCTACAGGACATGAACAGTCAGTAGACAAAAACAATCTGGAAATAATATACAAGTGCAAATGGGAGTTGCACAATTCTACATACTCTTGGCTATGTTTGTACCTATCCARTAGAACCTGAACAGACCTTATAGGACATCTTCTCTTTCAGTACATAGTTCTTAAAGGGCTTGATACTACTACCCTTCATCAACCAAGTTACCATATTAGCTAAATGCAGATGATTAAGAACTCCACAGAACCTTTTCATTTAACCCAGTCCTATTCCTGCAAGATTTTAAGGTGGATTTAAACCTGGATACAGCTAAGTAAAAGAAGACTGAAATACCATTGAGAAGACAGGCAARTGCCTGAAGAACCACTTTGCCTTCTGCTCAGAATAAAGCCACTTAATAAACTGTGTAGCCCTGAGGTCATGATGAGRTCTTCACTAACACTAATTTCTCAATTAGAGGAATCATGTTGATCAATCTTTAGCTAGCAAGATGTATTCATAGGCACTATTTTTATATTAACCTGCTTATATTAATTYACATGCTATTTATCCTAATACTAGACTCCTGTTAGTTAGTCCAGATAGATCTCTACAAGAATATGAGAGGAGGTTACAAGTGGTTGGAGAAGTCTGCAATGACTCTCTTAAATGGCACTATCTTAAATAATCTCAAACACCTCACAAAAGCTGTGTGCAAGGATGAAAGAACTTAATGAGATGAAGAGGATATGTCAGYAATTAACACACAGAAATACCTGAAAACAGCTCTGCAATGAGTTCATATTCCGAAGAAATTTTTATTGTCCAGGAAAATTATTTGATAAGAGAGATAGACTTTTCAATTTAACTAACTTGCTTTAAAATAGCACATAATTGACAACAAAAATCTCACTGAAAGTCACAAGGCATAAAACAAATGGCAGAAACATAAGCTTTCAGTATAGAAATATTAAAAAGAGTTATGAATTCATGATCAACTTTCACAGTCTGTCTGAGTCTGAGGAATCTTTCTGCCATTAATTGGAGTTCAGCTTAAAGTTGGAAGGATGATTATTATGAAAATTTAGAAMTCAAATTTGGCAGTGTGCTTCAGCATTTTAAAATTGACTCATGGAGAACCTCATTACTAGATTCCTGCTAAATTTGAAGTCCAAATAAATCCCACGTTGTAAAGAAAACTAATTTACAGCTGCTCAATTACCTCCACCATTCTGAGGTTGAAAGGTTTTGAGCGCTTTATTTATTTATCTRTTTTTGCTAGAAGATTTTGGATGATTTTATTTTAAAAGTCATAAAATGGCCAAAGTTCAGTTAAAGCAAGTCTAAGTTCAACACTTTGTAAAAATGTAGAAAATCTTTCAGTTGATCCTGTCAGCATTTCAGATTTGTAATAAATCTCAAACCAGGTGAGTTTCAACTGGTTTTATGTTTTGTCGCCAACACAGCATTCATAGCTGTGGCAATTCCTTCCTAAACGGGATGGGAAGTTTGGGAGAATGTTCTATAACCTRCATCGGATTCAGATATTTCACAGTTGTGTTATCTCACATTTCTTACGTTTTTTCCCAGAAGCTACAGTGCTGAAATGTAATGGTTCAGGCTGGTGACAYGTGGAAAAATTTTTAAGGATGTAGTCTAATAGGGTTGTTCATAAGCCTAAGAAAATGTAGAATCCCTGTAGAATAAATACATTATGATCACTATGAGAATGGAAATATATAAATAAAAAGACAGTTCTTATGAAAGGTGATGGACAGAGCTGTAGGAAATAAAGTCCTTGAGTTCCTCTATTGGAAAAAAAAATCCCTTTCATTCCCTTTCCCTTTCATTTACTTCTTCACATAATAAAACATTGTTTGTTCTTTTTGAAAGTGGCTTTGATTTTTAAATAGGGTGATGGTGAATCTTAAGATAAGGGTATATTTTCAAACATAAAAGGGCTTTGCTCATCTCACTTCACGCCACTCTACTTTGATTTCTTTTCTTAAACATACATATATCTTTTGACCTTCTAAATTTCTAGAAATGGACATAAGACATTGTGGAGCCCTGGAGTGGGGGGCTCACAGATATCTGATTAAACAATTTTTTTGTTCTATCTGTATCTTACTACAGTGAGATCTGGAAAAAAAAATAAAGCCAAGTTTGAAAGGCAGCAATCTGGTTTTCTGTCATTTATGTGCAAAACATTCTGATGTTGGCTAAAATACTTGGTTAAACTGACAAGTCAAATAGTATTTTTTGCTTAGACATTTCATCCTTTATAATGCCATAAAGCCTATAGAAAATCTTTTTCAGCATGTTCTGAAGAAAATGCAAGAATTTAGCTCATCAGCTTAGAAATTAGCTCAAATATATTGTGCACCTGCTAAAATCATTCTTTCTGGTATTGTTCATACAGTACTACTTTACTGTGCAACACAGAGTAGGTGAATCAGCTATCTTTTAAGTAGACTTGATGGCAATTAAACTTGATGAATAGCTGCTCCAAGTCTAAAGTATTAGTCTTTGCTGCTTTCAACCTTGCTATTAATATGAATCTTCAACCAGAATGCCAAGTTGTAAAACGTCATGGAATCCGAAGAGGGCCAGAAGATGTTCACAACGACAACATGAGAGTAAAGGTCATAGATCTCCTTTTAAAGAGTTGAATAAAAATGCATGAAGGGCAAAGAAGATCAGACAGAAGAGCTTCATCTTCACTTTAACGGGACTTGGGGGTTAGTCTTTGTCAAGCCGTGATGATATGGATTAGATATGCCGGCAGTGTGGCCAAGATGATTCAGGCCTTCCCTTGTGACAGATTCCTGGGATTTATGTTGCACGCAAAATGTTTGTTCGGATAAACTTGGCAAAAATTGCAGCCCAGGCATTTAATCATGCGAGATACAAGCGATTAGGGCTAAAACACCGTGCACTAGAAACTGCAGACCACTAGGGGTCCGAGCACTTAGTCAGCTACCCGTTATTGTCCACCCATGCAACCTCCAAAGGAGTTTAAAGGAAACACCTTGAGACTCGTGTGGATTTTTATTAACCCTGCGCTGTGAATTGATGGGGTGCTGCTGAAAAACAAACACAGKCAGAGAAAACACAAGGTCTGCCTCGCACAAGAGCTCTTTATCGACACTTTATGACATAGACTCGGCCTGGCCCAATATTGCTCCCGTGACCTTCGCCTCCCCATACGCATGGGCATTCCGGGACTTTGTTCACACCGCGCCRGCCGGCCTGGCCTTCTCCTTGCGACATTCCCCTCAGCACCGTCCTCAGATTTAATCGTGAATGGGCACACATTCCTCCCACCATCTCTCGGCCCAATATTTCTGCCAGCCTCACTTGCTGAATCCACACGCAGACCTYGCCCAGGCTCGTGCCAAATCACACACGGCGGATTAGCAACGGGGTCTCCAYGAGCTAAAACCTGGACTCGCACCCAGGTTCCACACCCACACTGGCCCAAGTTCAACGTAGGCTGCAACAGGAGAAGGGACATGTYACGCCATTTTTTTTTCTTCTTTTTTTAACCAGGGATAAGGAAAAGTATTAAAAGCAGCAAAGCTGCTAATTCTTATTTCTACAGCTCTTGAGCTGCTTCAGTCTTCTGTTCCGTGTTAGCTTACAACTGAAAAAACAAAAGAAGGGCTGATCAGTTGAAGTCTACCCACATGCATTTTGTAGTAGAGGAAAAATAAGGGCAGTTGTCATTAGAAATGTCAGTATAAAGTTTGTTAATTAAACTATCTCCCTTAATCCCTGTACACTCCTGGATATCATCTTCTGGTCTTTTCTGTAGTGCCTGAATTKTCTTTCTTTGTAAACAAAACTGTCAAGAATGAGGACATGGGGGAAAAAAAGAAAAAAAAAMCAGAGTCTGGCTGTATGCTATAAAGCTTTATAGCAGACAAAATATAAAAGATCGAGAAGAAAACTAAATTTGCTTTAATCCAACGTTACCACTAGATTTCCCATTATCTAACAATACTCATTAAAACAAAATTAAACAGAGCTGTAGGTAAATAAATACATGCTAAATTTAAAGGGCACTTTTTCTGAGTCATCAAGACTCTCAAGAGCTGCAGAGATTAAAAGCTTGAGAGAAAGGACTTTTTTCCCTTACCAGAATACTGCTAATAGTTCGCACCAAGTCTGATTTAAGAACCCAAACTGAAAATACCCTCCCAATGCTTGTACCTATAGATTCTTCAAGTCAGACTTTGAGTCACGACCGACATTGTGCATTGCCAGGGCACAGTCATATTTTTGCGTCTATTCAATTACATGAGCTTKACAACAACTGTTAAGTAGCTCTCATTCATGACACCTTATAATGKACAGAATTTCATGCAAGGTATCAGAGGGCAACAGGCAAGAAAAGACAGGCAGCTGGAACCAAGATCTGTTGAACTAAGACTTCCTACAAAATAATGAACCTATCCAACTGTAGCATCCTTGCCCCTTCTTTTCCTGCTTTCAGCCTACCCACTACAATATTTGCAACACAATATATAACATGTGATTATTAGAAAAAAATAACAAATCACCTGTCAGAATTCTGTGATGTGATTAAAAACACAGAGGCAGTGAGTGCATTTCTCACACGAGTGAGTCCATATAGTCCAGTGTCTGGTTCTTAAGAGCAGTGCGCCTAACACGGATTACAAAGTGAAGGTGGACCATGTGGCATGCTTACAGCCCTTCTTATTCGGTTTGTTTTGAAATTCCTTAGTTCTAATATTCAAAGAGATGCAAACGAATGATGTCTTTTTAGCTTCTCCATGGTATTTACAATTCTATTGGCATCATGCTCCACCTCCCAATTGTTTCTTTTCCAAAATCTTTCTTTCATTTTCAAAAACTTCTCTTTGGATAGAATCAATCCTGTTCTCCTCTACTGAATATTTTCTAGGTCTACTCCTTTTCCTTTCCCTTTCCCTTTCCCTTCCTTTTCTTTTCTTTTCTTTTCTTTTCTTTTCTTTTCTTTTCTTTTCTTTTCTTTTCTTTTCTTTTCTTTTCTTTTCTTTTCTTTTCTTTTCTTTT
>PTEX01000154.1:1167311-1182804 GCA_003342815.1 Eudromia elegans | reverse complement strand
AGAGCTTGGAAACACCACTAAGTAAATAGAAACTGTTTTGTTTGAGAGTTTGATAAAATGAATACCGAAAAATAATGGGGTTTTTTACAATTCTGATTCTTTTGGTCATATAAGAAAATTAKACAGCTTTAGTATACTTTCCACAGGACATGAAGATATACATGTATAGTTATATATACACATACATATGCAAATATATTTGCATCATGTTATTAGTTACTGGATAACCTGATCATATGAAACTCAGTACAAAGCCCAGTGGATGTTTTTATAAGGTGATAACTTGGTAGTATTTCAGCTGATAAATCTCAAAATATTCTAGGAACTCATCGGCACAACTGCTTTGATTTTCATGCAATTTAAAATACCAGGAAAAAAAAAAAACTTGCTTAAAGAAGTATCAGGTTCTCTAGACTGTTTAATGCTACTGCTGCTCCATTCTACTGCCTACATGCCTCAAAGGCAGCAAATTAATCTTAGATGTAAGTAGATAATGGCTCAGAGTCTACTAAAATTAGAGAGCTTTACAGGGCAAGGAATAAAGTCTCCAGTGTGGAAGGGGGAAAAATAACAGACACAAAAGCAATAAGCAGATATGGAGTGAAGAGGAAGTAGTGAAAAAGTGTATTTGAGGGAAAAAACAAATAAACAAACCCAAGAACCCAGAATATGGAGCAGGAAAACATAAAAAAAAAAGATGGGAGAATTGTGAAAGAAAGTTTGAAAGCAGGGGCCCAGTGTSAAAACAGCAGAAGGATTAGAAACTTGGCCATGCAGGAAAAATGGAGATACCCAAGGTACAAGACTAGAATGACAGMTCTTCCCTTATTCCTGTCAGATGTGGAAATTGGGAAGTGATCTATAGTTTTYTTGGCATATGTAGAGAATGAAAGGAATTACTGACATGAAGAGTTGATGAAAAGCACACAGAGGCACAGACATGTGAACACGAAGGGAGCTTGCGGAAGTATCATTGTTCAGACTACAGAATCAGTGTGCAATTCCTCTGTCATTCCTGTGTGGAGAAGTCCTGAAAAATTCTTCTATTCCCTTCAGGAAACAAATATACAAAGGAGGTAGCCTGCATATGGACAAATGCAAGAGGATGCCCCATAATCTCCATGTTGATATTTCCATCTCTAGGTCATATTTGTCTCCTCTTCATAATGTTTAGGACACACTAAAAGGCTTGCAATTTACCAAGTGATTTTATWTTAAAATCTTCTGTTTATTAAATAAAGTAATGAGAGAGCAGATAAAAAATTCCCATTCGACCTGCAAATTAGTGCTCCTCATCAGCAATAATAGGACGACAGTTTAAAAAGACAATACTGCTGACAAACTGTAGATAGAGAAGCTTAATTTTTCAGTAATGCTTTTCAGGAGCAAGTGTAGCTGAATCATCACACAGCACTGACCTGGGACACCAGTCCATGCCATTTGCTCCATGATGTGCAGTCCATCCCCTCTGCTCCAGCAGGGAATCCCCTAGAGCACACGGCACAGGSTGGCATCCAGGCGGGTTTGGAAGATCTCCAGAGAAGAAGACTCCACAGCYTCTCTGGGCAGCCTGTTCCAGGGTTCCGTCACCCTCACAGGAAGGAATCACACGTACACTCATAACAGTTACCTGTTGAAATATTTGAGATATAAAATTCCAGGCAGCAAGCTTCTAACGAACAGGGAAAAGTCCTATACTTTGAAGCTGGAATGTATCAATCTGTGAAGAAGAACATGAAATAGGAATCACTCAGTATCCACCAAACTGAAAGTAAGCACTAGATTCACATTACACAGAGCAATCGATTTCCGCTACACAATACTGAAGATGTGCCTCTAAGTGTCAAGCAACCTACTGAATTTCAAAGCAAAAATAYGGAACTTAAGTCAAAAGTATTGCAGAAGTGCAACTGAATAATTAGACATTTCAATTTTCAACAATGTGGACAGCTGGACACTGCCAAATGGCTTTACTGAGTTACAATATATAATTTTAGGAAAKATTATCATCCAGAATGTTAAACAAAACAGGTTACTCTCCAACCCTTGCTTTTAGTGACCCAAAAAGGCATATTTATAGACCATCACCAATCTCATACATTACATTGGCTTCTAAAGGTCTGGGAGAGGCTCCTACAGCTAAGCAGAATTCAATCATTAGGAAAATATTTCAAGTCATTAAAAAGAGCATATATGTCTCGGAATTCTAGTGGAAGAAGGGGAAGAAACAACAATATTTTACTCATTAAATAGCTTCTCTGATGTAGTCTTCTAAACCGTGCATAGACACAGAGCAGTTCACGGAAAACACATTTGCATCAGGTTCCAGGAACTGGATTCTTTTTAGTATTCTTTGATGGAAAATGAAGGCTTGGCTGCTTACCAGATTATTTGGTCTATGATAAATGTAAAAGTTTTACAAGCTCTGATGCACTGTGGATAGTCATTCCTGAGAAATTTGATCATCACTGARGCTATTGCAAAAAATGAAGCAGTGCTACTAGCTAAGTAACATGTGTAATTGAATTATCAGCCTAGAAGATGCATGAGAAAATTCACTTTCAACATGCTTTTTAATAGTGAATGCGAATTCAGTCAGATGTTTCCACAGTGATCGTGGTTCTTTACAAATAACATGATAATGGCACATTTTCAGAAGATGAGTTACCCCTTCAAACCCAACTATCACTTGTTGTGTGTATAGTAGCCCAAGCAGCTAAACAGATAGAATCTCCATAGCCAGCAGAGTTCCCATAGTTTTATTTCGTTCCTCTYTCTGCCTTATTCGTTAATCTTTTGCAAAAGGCTCAAATAGYTTCCCCTAGCATTAAAGTAAGGAGGRTCTTTATCTTGGCTTCATTATTTCCAGGTTTAATATTACTGAATGGTGCCAGTGTTACCAGATCTCTGTGCAGTGCTACATAAATTTGGAGTGTTCATTGCAGAATCAGAATTATTTCATTCTCCGTTTACGCTGGCTTCTGTCAACACACTCTCCTACACTATTATAACACAGCATATTTTCTTCAGGATGGCAATATGGTCAGGATTCTAGTAATATAGTAGGTATATATGCTGTAATTCAAGTGTTCTTAACAGTTCTTTCATAAATGGGTATTCTGATAGAGTTCAATATGAACTCTATCRTGTTGAACTCTAGTGGGGCCCTTCATAGAGTTTGTTCCTCTATCTAGCTACCTCCTTTGACAAAACTAGGGGGGATTTTGCATCTCTGAAACCTTTCTCCCTTGGCAAAACTTGGACCGAGATGGAAGTTGTTGAGGAAGTGGAGGGAATGCCTGCTTTACTGACAGATGTACAGACAGAAAGCGTAGGCTTAGAAGACGTTTCCTTAGGAAAATTCCAGTCCCTTTATCTCTTACTGAATGAGTCACTGTTGAGAAAAAAAAAAGTTTCTGTTTTCTCTGTAAGCATTTAAGCTGTTATCCTCATATCTCTCCTACAAAGATTTACTGTCACAGTGATTTCAGTGGAAATACATAGAGGAAATAGGCACCCTAGGAGACATTGCTTTGCAGAGGAGACTGCGTGTCTTCAGCAGAATGATTTGCAACACACTGGCAGATTCAAGAACCACATAATGCGAGTGGATCCTCTGCTGAGTCATGGCAGTTATGCAGGCAAGAGACTTGCACAGAGGGCAATGAGATACTCTTTAGAATCTCATATAGAGATATTCTAAAGACAKATCCTAGATCCAACCAGAGTTCAAGTGGACATGAAGTGTTTCAGGATGGCATTGAAGAGGCCTTACAAGAAAATATCCTCCAAATTTAGGCAACCAAAACAGGTGGACCCTTGTGTTATTTTGTAACTCGTGAAATTCAAACACACCAATTTCCTCACCACACCTGAAGTGAATTCTAGCAACCCCCAACACAGTTTCACTCTCGCCAAAGAAGGTCAAAGTATGTCTGGCATTCACACAGCTCGAATTATCATCTTATGGCAGCATAGCTGACATAACTAAATTAATTTGACTTAAGAAATCAGAGAAGTCTTGAACTGTTGTCTTGCAGATGACAAACCAGGGCCTTATCAGCCAAGCTACTCACGTCCAGTCCACAGCACTCTCAAGTGTGATTTCATCTAAGTAATGTGTTGCTGAGCCTAATGCCAAATGAACCTACCACTTTAAAACTTTTTTTTTCTAATTAAGAGAAAAGAAGATTCGACAGTTATTTATAAATGTTTAAAACATTATAGTAGGTTAACACTAATCATTTTCCTAACAATTTCAGTCTGATTTTAGTATTAGCTTTCTGAGCCAAAACAACTATCTTTTAATACATTTTCTACACAGTATAAAAGAAGATAGAAGGACAAACTCTACACTGAACAGCACCTTAGTGTTCAAGTCTGCCCAGTCATTTCACTGGGCTTATTAGAGGAGTAAGAGCCAGAACAGACCAATTTAATCCTACACAAATCCTCAGCATTTCCCATTGGCTGGACACAAGCCAAATTATACAGCACTTAGGCTTTCTGAATTTGCTTCTGTTTAACCATTTTGCATGTGGACGAGTAAGCTGTAACACAAACGTTTCAATATTTTCAGTATTTCTCTGAAATATAATCTGTGCTTCTTCACGTGCATTTGCATAAGAAAACAAAAGACTCATCTGAACAAGGTTGTTCAAAGCTATGCATGCATCTGTAATGGCTCATGTCACTGAACAGTGCCAACAATTGTGCTTTTAAGAAAGTGTCGAGCAAATGCAGCGTTCCCTTTGGACTACTGACTAATAGTCATCTAGACAAAGTTAGTGCTCAGACTCCAGGTGACAGATCATCAGCAACAGAACTAAAAATCTCCTTGACCTAACAATACATGGTAAAACCATCTAATCTTCAACCTAATCTTCAGGTGAGAGTAGCAGGTGAGAGTAGCAAAAGGACCTGGGTGTTGAGAATCATACATCTCACTGAAAGTTACTGGGATTCAGGTTTCTCTGGCACCTTTCACAAGGTGAAGTAGACAGTCATTCAGCTGAAGTTGTAAGTTAGTCCTTCCAGCTCTCTGGAGTCCTAGTCTTATTCCCACAGCAGTTCAAAGGATAATAATAGATACATCAAGCGTTAGAGAATGCARTGAAAATTAGCTATCATATTCTAGTTTTAAAAGGTACAAGTGAACGATAACAGCTGAAGTCCTTGGCTGGAGGARGCCGGAGTCAGGAGTGCAATTTAGTATTAGAATTTGGCATTAGAATTGCCAGAAGAAAATTCTTTTGACATCCTATTGCCCAGACATAAAGCAAACCRTGCTGCTTTTCTCCTGGGAGAAAACTGATATGGTCTCCTTTAGCAGGCTTGTCAGTAMGTTTTCTAAATGACAAGGTACCCTACCAATTGCTGGGTATTTTAAAGGCCAATGCAAAAACAGTGGAATTCCTCCCATCTCAAAAAGGAGCTGCAAGCATACCTTAACATGGGTGCCTGTTAAAAACTATTTCTTTCTAAAATAAAAAGAATTAATTAAGCCTTGGGAGCTTTTGCATAAAGCAGAAATCCAGGCCTACACATGCATGACTGTTTGTTTATATGCACAAGCCAGGCATTTATTGACACGCGCGGCAGAAATTTAACCAAATGGCTCCTGCTAATGCATGATCAATTTTGGCCATCCTATTTATTTTCTTAATTCTCAGTTGCATTCACAAGTTTCCTCAAGGAGAAAGGGCACCTTCATCCCGCTGAGCTGCCTGCATTGGGATAGGGATCTTTAATTACTACCAGATCTTCAGATATTTTCAGGAGATTCCCATTAGAAAGATCATCAACCATTTCTCTCCTAGGCCTCCCAAGCAACGTTTGAGCCGCCGCTCCCGCCCCACAGCAACGTGGACACATTAACTTTCCCCAGCCACCTCGCGCAGACTACTTAGTCTGGCTCCACCATGGCTGGGAGCCTTAATCAGATATGATGCTAACGAAAGCTGTGTCAGTAATGATGTCAGATGGATGGCGGTCACGTGGCAACGGTCTCATTTGAAGCAAACAGTGCCACGCTTGTTTTTAGGCTACTTTATGGCTCGGCTGAAAAATGACTTTGTTCACAACGAAACGCCGCTAATGTATGAGCTGTTACTCCAGGATTTTAGCACGTCTGCTATTTTCTCAGCATTCTTTTAATATACCTCGCTGGGCAAACAGCGTAAATATCATTAAACTACACGTATTATCAAAGTCATCAATCAGCCTGTTGGCTAACGGGATGAAAGCCTGGCAATCCTTTCTGGCATTTCAAATCCTCAAAGAAATAGCATTATTGAAAGCATATAAAAGAGAAAATATTTTAATTTTGCACTCTGATTTGGCTTATATCGGATTTACACATTTGAGGAACAGGGAGGTTCAGCCACCTCATGTGTGCACGGGCCTGAAAGCTTTTTCTCGCCCGCTCCCCGCTCTGGATGCCGGAGTGAAAGGCCTGAAAAGATTTACTGATTTCCCAGGGACCCTGATCCTCCTTGGGGGCAGCTTCCCTAAAAACGCCCAAGTGACTGGTTATCATCCTGTCCTTGGAGAGGGTAAACATCACTCAACTGCGGCACGTTACTGTAATGGAGAAAAAATGTGAGGAGCCGTGTCCTGAGGCAGCCCCCATTTCCCTGTCCCGGCTCCTCGGGCCGCAGCGCCACGATGAGCCCGAGATAAGGCAGGAGAGGCGGGAGGCGACGCTGCGGGGCGAGCAGCCCCGAGYGGGAGCGTCCCATCCACGCCGGCTCGCAGAGCTCTCCTCGGCCCTCGGCACTGCTTCCACGCGAGCCGAGCGAGCCAGGAGGCGGTGGGGAGAAYTGCCAACCGGAGAGCAAAAGCAACCACAAGGAATAAAGACCAGCTAGCCTCAAACAAAAACAAATATTCAGTATTATTCAGTTGCTCTTAATTRCTATTGTGAGAACGTGAGCTACTAAAGGCTGCTACAATATGGGAAATTTTACGGAGTTTTAACTAGTTCATGACCYTAGAGCTGTGCTGCCATAGTCATTAGATTAAAAAAGAAAGAAAAAAAAATAGATTTGGGATACAAATCGCATATTATTCACACAGATAAGCCYTTAGCACTGCTATTATTTTCTGTTGCCTTCTGGCACCACTTAGCAAGCTGCAAATGAATGCATTCTCTATCTATTGATATACATTGGAGAGAGGAAGAAGAAAGAATGCAGCCCCTCTGTGCCCAGTGACAACATGCTTGCTTGTCTCACCTTCCTCTCAGTTCCTCCACAACACAAATAGTCCTCAGAAAAATACACTGAGTTCGTATTTCTGACAAAATTTTGCTGTGTTTCCACTGGGCGTTTGTCTTTTGTTTACATTTTGATCTCTTGTTAACAGACCGCAGGAGCATTTTGGGAGCCAGAGATAACCAATCTTCCCCATTATTCCAGTGCAGAATCCCCYTGAAGGAGATGCCTGTTAGGATTTCCCATCAGCGCAGATCTCTAGGGCACAAGCGGGGGGCAAGGCCTAATAACATCACAGCATTCCAAACCAGGGGTTTTACCTTTTTGGTTGAGGAAAGACTCATGGAGACCAGCAGAAGAGGCCTGAACCACGTGAGAGAGGGCAGGTGTCTCTCCGTTGTGGCTGGGTTTGCTTGGTCCTCACTCCCATGYGGCAGTAGAACCATAGGGATCTTCTGCTCTAAGCCAAACCACCAGTACCTGCTCCTAAATAAAATACTCCTGTCACTCACCTGACACATTTTGGATCTTACTTGCAATAGCGGGTTCTTGCCTGCAAGGTTAACAGAGGGGACTGCTTTGACTAAGAAAGGCAGGAATAATCTCACTGGAAGCAAGACCAACCACATTAGGGCATCCCAAAGGTCCAAGCTGGCACAGCGTACCATCTTTGACAGGAGATAACGAAAGATGGTGGGTACAGCAGAAAAGAACAGGCATACACGTGAGGCTTCCCGAGAATACATTCCCATCTTCCAGTACGGAGGATGATTTACACATACGGAAGGCAGAGGATGCCAGAACTTCAGCGCACAGGCTCAGGTGACCACGGGAAAAGAAAGGCTACCGTGAATACGCTGCACGCTCACAGCCCTAGGCAGACTTCATCCATCCCGTTCGCGCTTTCCTAAGTGCCATTGCTAACGAAGGTTAGTRAAATTATATGCTGTGTATGCAGAGATTTTTGTTTTCTTTTTAATCTGAGAAGCATATAACAGGCTTGAAATTAAGTTTATGCTTATAGAGTAAATATAGCTCAGTTAAAAATACATGAAGTACTACTGATTAACATGAACATTATTATATATATGCCTTGTGTGATCACTGACCGTTCCCCTAAACCAGTACACCATGTTAAAATTGTCTTTTAATGGAAGAATACTGTACAGAGACCAAAATAGAAACTGCTAAAACAAACAAGATAATTATCTAAATTTTATAATATCACTCATAAAACGTCTGCCTTCCCCTTTATGAGGTTGATGGATTAAATTTAGGGCAGATGTTTCATATAATTTACTCAGAAAACAGGAAAATTATTAAAAAAAAWACTCATAAAGCCTACAAAAACACAAATGAAACTAATCTAAAACATATGCAGTCTACAGGTTAAAAGGAAAAGTTAGTTATTCCTGAAGCTATACGTGGGGATGCTAAAAGCTTCTCTCTCACATATCAGATGTTCTGAACTGCTTTGCACAAACAGAGGCCCCTCTAAACTTGGGGTGCATGAGGTAGCTCTGGCTTCTTTCYGAAAGACAGAGAGAAATTCAGGGAAACATAAAACTGTTTCCTCACTGCACAGAAGCCAGTCTGTTCCGCGGGCAGATCTTGCTTTCTTAATTAAGCGGGAGAGGAACCTGCTGTAGCTTGAGCACTGTGAAAGAAGTGGCGCTGTGTTTTGTACCCTGCAAAAGGAGGCACAGGAGCAGGTGCTCTACCTTTAATGCTCCAAAAGAAAAAAAAAATCCCCATTGTCAAGAGATACTGTCAAGTTGCTCTTAAAACAAGAGGTGCTTTTGGCCAGGCAGGGAAGCAGGTTTAGATGCAATTTTCATGGRCATTTTGAAAGATTGGGTTCTCATTCTCGCAAAAACACACGCCAAAGTCTCCAAGCTTCTAACAAAAAAAATCTCATTTTCAAGCTGGTTCTCTTAAAGAATAAAATATATTACATGCATTAGCATGTTATTGGTAGCTAATTCGTGCATCGGAAGTGGAGAAGAGCTCCATTTTTCAGAATGTGAGGTCCTGTGATGCAGGAAAAGACAGAGTTGGTCAACAGCAGGTTTCAGTTGTGTTTTGTCAGATTTACACAGGGGGAAACTGCAAATTTATTTGCAAAATACTAATTCTCCTGTTGGTAATGAGGCCAGCACAGCTGCTTTTAGTGTCAGTCTTGGTGCTTGATTAAAGCAGGAGRACAAATCCTTCAAACCACTCAGTTCAACTCAAGGCTCTTGGATTATGTTCTTGGTTAGCAAAATAAATCATTAAATAGTCCAAATACAAAAAGTCCCAATAGATTTCACCTACAAGATTACTAGAAAGTATAAAATAAGGAATCTGTGTTTGAGTGAAAGCAAGAACATATGCATAAAAGGCACCAAACTTCAGAAGCTCTCTCACATACATGAACAGGGGGAACAGGGCCTAGACTTCACAGCAGCTCAGCTACTGTGCTGGCAGCAGTCACGGTTTCAGGGTCACCACAGAAGGAATAAATGTTCTAATCCAAGCTACATGCCTAAAACAAAAATACCCAAAACAACAGGAAAAGAAAAACAAAAGCGCCTTCTCAAAGTCTGAACTCCAGAGAGGCTTCAGTTCCTCCAGTCTAAATCCCACCACGCCATAAGAACAGATCTGCTGAAAAGCAGAGGCTGCTGGTGCCGGGTTTGAATGCTTTTTGTGCAGCAAAGCTTTCCTTTCCAAGAGTTCACCCCTTTGCACGTTGCTCCCGCTGGCAACACATCACAGCCTGTTTTTGTGAGCGCGATAAAGAGGATTTGGCATTGGAAATACATACTGTGTGTGAGATACYAAATGAAAGTAGCAAAGGAACGGATGAAAGCTACCCAAGCACTGCTTAGACATCCTGTGCATGGCCTGAGAAAGAGCAGTCAGCTGCAAACAGAACAGCAAACAGAAGGAGAACAGCGTCTCATTCTCTAGGGCAGCAAAAATTAACTCAATGAACTCGCATACGCCTGGGCTCTACGTTTCCCTTTTATGGAGCAGAGTTCCTTTAAATGCAAATATTCACACTCCAAATATCGAAGCAAATGTTTTCAAATGTGTCAGCGCAGTAAAAGCCGTGGGCCAGTTCCTCCTTTCGAACTCACATTGAGTTACAATAATGCAGGAGAGATGTGTAAACTGTTTATCACGAGTAGCATTAAAGCAGCGCAGAAGAAACGAGCTCAAAAACATGATCCTAGGTAGCAGAAATAACAAGTTCACTTTGAGGCACCAAACCACAATCTTGGAAAAGATATGGCCACGACTTCAAGAAAAGCTTCAAAAATAGTTTGCCTGGTTCACAYGTCAGTTCTTGCACAGGCCATAAATAAGCTTCAAAGAGTTATAAAAGCCAGCAGCAGGCACCAAGCGCATGCAGCCGCAGAGCAGGCCTAGGGAAAGTCCAGCATCACCCTCCTTCTGCTGCACAGAAATACTTAGGCAAATACTTTGTTCACGTGCAAGTGTGCATGTGCATGTGCACCCACAGACACCCTCTGAAAACTTACATAGTTTATCAGGCACTGCTCCTACCGGCACTAAATAAAGTTTTGTAAACATTTTCATTTCATGATTGTTAGCGGTAAAAAGAGTATTTGTGGTATATGGTCACTAAGCAAACAGGGTGAGAATACTTTTACGGTGAATATAAACAGTTTTATGGAATATCAGAGAGCAAGAGGAAGCTGCAAATCTGGAGCACCAGCAGCTGCTCTGGGGCAAGGYGGCTGCTGGTAGCAAACTGTCTTTGGGCAAACAAGTGGGCCTGGGACTTTGTAATGGAACACAGCAACGTACATGGCTTAACCCRTAAAACGATGGGAGAGCTTAATGGAGATATGTTTTTCTTTTTTTTCTTCTTTAGAAAAAACACAGAAATTGGGAAAGTGCCTGAAAATGCTCCTAGATAACCACTTGAATAAAACAGTGCATCTATATCAGTGTTATTGACATTCTTTTTTATTTGCTTGCCATAATATTCAGTTTACTGGTAGGAAAGTTTAGAAAAACAGAAAATAAAGCACAGAGGAGAATACATGATATTTCCAGGCAATGTGATTATTTCAAGATCTGAATTTGAAGAGTTATTTTTGTAAAAAAAAATACTAAGAAAATTACATGTTCAGACAAATTTGTCAACACCAAACATATGCTTGTAGAATGCACTTGAAAAATACCTGGAAAAAAAYATACTGGAGAACAACCATGGTAGTTTGTGAGAAGCTCTCTAATAGGAAAGGGATGATACTTGTGGAATTTCTTACTTAACTCCAGTCTAACAAATATACTGGGCTTTTATGCTGCAGCCAGGGCAGCCCCTCTCAAGAAGCTTYTCCTTTCCTTACGGTTCCCAGGGTGACATTTCATTGCCAACAATATCTTTTTATGTCAGCTAACAAATGCATTTTGTTTTCCCCCTTCAGAAACATATTTGGGCGCGAGCGCTGTCACCTCTCCCTCTGTGAGTGYTGTGACACACTAGTATTCGTCCTAGGTGCCTGATAACACGCGCCTCAGATCAAAGGGAAGGACTCCAGCTGCTCTAAGTCGCAGGCTCCGTGATTTCTGCTCACTGATGGGTTTCCATAAATGCTTCTGTGCTTTGCCTATCAGTAGATTTCTTTCTGTGACAACCAGAAGTAAATGGGTTATATGTTCTGCCTGCAGCTGCTTTAATCTACTGTGAAAGATGAASGCAGCCGTAGCAAAGCTCCCCGATGAGCGGGTTATCGTTTTAACTGTACTAACCCAAGCTGCTCTGAGTACCCCAGTAAGGCAAGGAGAGGATTTATCCTTTGATCTGTCCTCACAGCCCAGTCTGCGTGAGCTGAAGTGTTTATCCAGTTGGGGATCTACCTTGGCCTCTCCCTGCTGTGGCAGAAGCCACCATGTCCCATTTACTGCTGCAGCCACTCTTGCAGCAAAACCACCTTTATCTCTTTCATGTATTCAAGCTGTTGGATATTCTACTCCTGACTGTAATACACTGTACTTGTAACAGAGATGAATTAATGTGCGAGATGTCTCTGGGATTTCTCCGGACATACTTCTCAAAATTCATAACTGTCATCAATAAGAAACAGAAATATTCCCTACCATCATTTGTGCCTCTGAATTGTGTAAAACAAATGAGTAGCACACTCCAATGCTGATATCCCTGGACATCAGCCAAATTTCTGCCAAGCTTCACATTGTTGTCCTTGGCCTAGTAGCTTAATGATTCTAAGGTCAAACAGTTTGGTTCAATTCCTATCCGACGGCAGCATGGGCCTGGTTATCCCTTCCTCCCTTCCCATCACGTCAGAAAGAACAGACTGCATGTGGGCACACTGCAGAAAACAACAGCATTCTTCTTTGCCTATGGTGTTAGTCCAACTAAATTCCCTGCACAAAATGACAAAAAAACCCACAACGGTCCTATACCAAGCCAGCACCGCACAGCACCCTTGTGCCCTGCTTTTATAATCATCTCCTATTCTTGTTTAAAATAATATAGCTATCAATAATGCTTTGTTCAGTACGTGTGTATATAATAATGTATATGAGGCCGTTATTATGGTGTCTGCAGTGGAAATAATGCAGTCATACAGAAGACACATTGCTCAAAATAAAACCTAAGATAAATAGAGGAAGCTATAAAATGCTCTGCTGGGCCCGCTTCTGGACCTATTTAAAGTCAATGGCAAAGTTCCCACTGACCTCAAGCAGGAACTAACTTCTTTTTCTCTTACATGTTTTGTTTAGAAAAAAATATAATGTCAGATGGGAAAGGTGTCCTGAAATATTTGGGGTGAGGAGGAGGAACTAGCCAAAAAGAAATCAGAGGGGGATGAGGTGGAAAATACGTATTTTCAACATTTTAGATTGTATGCAACAAGGATTGCTTTTTTTTCCTACAAGCTCCTACAACCTACTCCATGCTGCAGTTTGTTGGAATACTTTAGTATGYTCTTCTCCCAGATCTTTACATCCTTTTCTCTGTGGGCTCTTCTATCAGCTCCAAAAGGCATGCATTTCTTCCCAAAAGCAAAAATGTGTTTGCCATTAAAAATAACATGTAAAAACCCTACAGTGCTTATCTCCAAAGTGGACGGAAGGTACATAACACCACTGTATTTTTTTCCCCTGTAATGAACGCTGTCAGATTTTTCCTGCATTGCACGGTCATACCTGACGTGCCCAGAGCTGAAGWGCAGACTCCCTGCTGCCAGAAAGGGTGACTACGACCAGGGAAGCTCTCTGCAAGTGAGCCAGCCATTGCGTTTGGTTAAAGGTCCTTTTTAAATGATGGAAACACGTCTAGGAAACTCCTGTTTTCCCCTAAGGCTGGCTACGAGCTGAGCGAAACACCCTTAGCTCTGGTACTGTACGTCCTGTTTATCCTCGCAATTAATGCGGCCGAGTTCAGCRGGAGAAACTAAGGAATCTGCTTCACTTAAAGAACTAAGGAGAGGTGATAACAGAGCTCACTCCGTTCAGGCTGGCTGCCCAGCTTTACTGAAAATGTAGTGACAGATAAAACATAAATCAACATCCTTATCATCCCAGCTTCCTTGCCTGCCAAATGGGGGTTTAGTTTATCAGCGACCTCTAGGCCCGTTGGCGGCCTTTACACTTCCAGCTGGGCAGCGGGGTGGACCCGGGTGGAAGCTAAATGGCTGTTCTAAAACGTGCTCGTGTAAACAAGCCGAGCGAGGGCTTCCTTGAACTGCCAGTTACCTACGTGTGATCCATCTCACTAAACTGCAGCCCTGAGAGCGCTGCATYGGCGCTATCTTGGAAAGAAAACAAATAAAAAACACCCGACATATTCCAATGCGGGCCCTCTGGGAGCCGTTCGTGCAGAGGACGCGAGGCGCTCGCTGTGGCCGCGCTCGCGGGGCACGGAGCGGGGCGCCCACAGAAGGAGGCGCCTCCGTGAGCGGCATGGGGCCGGCGTGCAGCGGTGCCGGGGAGCCAGGGCAGCCCCACATCCGGGACACGCTAATCCTGCCTTGCAAGGCAGCAAGCTCCCGTACCTTTACTTTATAAAAACATTACTAAACATGTAGGGATTTGAGGAGCGTTTAGCCCAACTTGCGACATCACRGGTAGACTTGCGCATTAATCTTATCTCGGGCAACAGAAGTCAATTAAATTAGGCCCTGCTTATGGGGAGAATGGGAGTTCAGAGCCGCGAGCGCTCCAGCTCCTGCTGCTTGTGGCCCTGGCACAACTGCCCTGCGGTGACGATGACATTAGCACCCGGGGCAGAGGGGCACAGMCCCATTTATTTCTGCACCGAGATCTTGGGGGGAAAATCACTTGGGGGGAACGGAGTCAGCCTTCTCTGTGATTGTCAACAGTGTGACAAGCGCAGGCAGGTCTGATGGATACGGGTTCAAGGTTTTTTTTCTGTTTTGCTAACCTTGAATTGATTTTAACAGGGTTCTGTCTTTTCCCCCTGTCACAGCAACAATTGTTATGGGAAATTAGAAATCAAGCCGCAGTAGACTACCTTGCTGCCTAACAGACTATTTCTCTAGGGTTAGAAAATCCCAGTTTGTGGCAAAAAGCTCCATGGAAAGGATGCACAGAAGACTGGGAAAGCAGAGGCAGAACGCAAAGGTACCACYCCGATGCCCATATATTTGGGTGGAAAAATGAAGAATTTGGAGAAAAGACAGCACTATATACATCACTACCAAATCCCCCTGGCAAAAGAAAAAAAAAAAACTTTTGTAGCAGATACTTGCTTAACTGGTCTGTTCCTAAACTTCTGAAAAACAAGCAAAAGAAAGAGAGTGAGAAAGAGAGAAAGAGAGAGAGAAAGAAAGAGAGAAAGAGAAAGAGAGAGAGAAAGAGAGAGAGAAAGAGAGAAAGAAAGAGAGAAAGAGAGAGAGAAAGAGAGAGAGAAAGAAAGAGAAAAAGAGAGAAAGAGAGAGAGAAAGAGAGAAAGAGAGAAAGAGAGAGAGAAAGAGAAAAAGAGAGAAAGAAAGAGAGAAAGAAAGAAAGAGAGAAAGAAAGAAAGAGAAAGAAAGAAAGAGAGAAAGAAAGAAAGAGAGAAAGAAAGAAAGAGAGAAAGAAAGAAAGAGAGAAAGAAAGAAAGAGAAAAAGAGAGAAAGAGAGAAAGAAAGAAAGAAAGAAAGAGAGAAAGAGAGAAAGAAAGAAAGAGAGAAAGAGAGAAAGAAAGAAAGAAAGAAAGAAAGAAAGAAAGAAAGAAAGAAAGAAAGAAAGAAAGAAAGAAAGAAAGAAAGAAAGAAAGAAAGAAAGAAAGA